>BQNB010108406.1:0-22958 GCA_026074375.1 Tanacetum coccineum
ATTTAGATTGTTAATTTGTGGAGTTTGAAAGTCATCTTTGTTAGAAGATGTTCATCAATTAGGGTTTTTGAATTGGGGGTAGAGAGAGAATTTGGTCAAAATCAAGTGAACTCACACGTATTAATTATATAAAGATAACTAATTGTCATACATGATTTCTTGAATCTTAAAAGGTCAAATTAAGGTTCATAACTCTTTTTTGGATGATTACCTTGGCGAGGACGATATGTAATCATAAAGGGTTATGAGTCTATATTTGAAATGTGGCAATTAAGATTTAAAACTCTTTCTTTATGATTACCTTTTGCGAGGACGATGTGTAATCAAAAGGGGTTATGAGTTTAAAATAATCTTTATAAAGTATACAAGATAAAAGAATCCAAGTGTGGATTGAATCATGCATCTAGGAGCTGAGATCTTGAATTAATTACAATATGATTCTGATTAAATTAAGATGACTCCTGAGTACATCTGACATTGAGTGGGAGCACCATGTTATTTTCTTAAATTCGTATGTTGTATGACATATTGAAAGTATCATTCCACATAAGCTTGATATTAGTTAATCCTTGAGGTTGGAATGAAACTTCACGTTGGGAATGTAGGAATAAAACAAACGAACATTGGAAGTAAATGTTTTTTAATGGAAATAAACATATGCGAATTAAGTCCATCACAATGCAATACAGTCAATGAAGCAGTCTTAAATGAATATATTTCACCTGAGATAAATCAAATACAAGGATGGAAAACCTTGTGTTTTTAACAAGGATCATTATGTATATCTTATATTGTGTATGAGACTGGATTTGTTAATTTATCACAAGAGCAAGATGAGTCTAACAACGACCAGATAACTAAGTTAAAGAGTGTTTAGATGACTGATAACAACAGTATCTAATTGAGAGTGATTTAGATGACTGTTAAAACAAATGTTTACCGAAAAAAAAAAAATTTTAATCAGGCATAGTGTTGTTTGTGTACACATGATGCTAGAGAATAATCAATTCTAGTTATAGTAGGATTTCATCATTTATGATAAATCTGCTAACTAGATATGCTCATCTTAGAGCTAAAAAAAAAGAGTTTTGCAAATATCCATTAAAGAAGAATGATGCTCATTACATTTAAACACTGTATAGATGACTGTCTGATATTATGTAATGTTGTTGACTTCAAATACCTCATCAAAAGTAACCAAGTCACAGTTTCACTATTGCAAATCTTAAGAAGGAGTTGAACCAATTAGATGCGGTTATTGACAAAGGTACAGGTACTGAGGTAGAAGCGGAAAAAAAATGGAGATGTTGGCTGCTCTTCGTAACATTGATCATATTCATTCCATGAATTTGGCTCAAAAGGCCAAGATCAAATGGTCAATCGAAGGCGATGAAAACTCAAATTTTTTCCACGGAATTTTGAATAAAAAACGTAATCAAATGAACATCAGGGGTATTACGATTGATGGCGTTTGGAAGGAGCAGCCTAATGATGTCAAACAAGAATTTCTTTCTCATTTTCAGGATAGATTCGCTAAACCTTCGGAGAGGCGTGCTAATATTGATATGAGATTTCCGAAAACTATTTCTGAAGATCAAAGTCAGGACCTCGAGCGAGAAGTTTCTAAACAGGAGATTAAAACGGCTGTTTGGGGCTGTGGCACAGACAAATCCCCGGGCCCTGACGGGTTTTCTTTTGGCTTTTATCGGCATTTTTGGCCTGTTATTGAGCACGATGTTTATATGGCTGTAAATCATTTCTTCATTCATGGAGAAATTCCTCCTGGTTGTAACTCATCATTTATAGCTTTGATCCCAAAAGTCCCGGACGCTAACTTGGTCAAGGACTTTAGACCTATTAGCCTCATTGGAAGTATCTACAAGATCATTGCCAAGATTTTGTCTAACAGGCTTGTTAATGTTTTGGGGGACATTGTTAATGAAGTGCAATCTGCATTTATCGCCGAAAGACAAATGTTAGACGGTCCGTTTATTCTTAATGAGATTCTCCAGTGGTGTACCAAAAAGAAGAAGAAAACTCTAATTTTTAAGGTCGATTTTGAAAAGGCCTTCGATTCGATTAGATGGGATTTTTTAGATGATGTTCTTAAAGAGTTCGGTTTCAGGTGTAAATGGCGTAACTGGATTCAAAGTTGCCTAACTTCTTCTAAGGGTTCTATTCTTGTCAATGGATGTCCTACGAATGAGTTCCAATTCTATAAAGGGTTGAAACAAGGCGATCCTTTATCCCCCTTCCTCTTTATCCTCGTGATGGAGAGCCTTCATTTATCTTTTCAAAGGATCGTAAACGCGGGGATGTTTAAAGGTATTGTGTTAGATCAATCTTTATGTATTTCGCATATGTTCTATGCGGATGATGCTATTTTCTTAGTGGAGTGAAGTGACGGTAATATCTCTACTTTTATTCATGTTTTGAAATGCTTTTTTCATGCTTCGGGCCTTAAGATTAACTTGAACAAAAGTAAGATAATGGGGATTAATGTGGAAAGTGCTCAGGTCATCCAAGCGGCTGCAAAGTTAGGATGTCTCGTTCTTAAGTGTCCTTTCTACTATCTTGGGACTAGAGTGGGAGGTTCTATGACACGTGTTCAAGCATGGCAAGAGATAGTTGAAAAAGTGAAGTCTCGGCTTTCCAAATGGAAATCCAAAACTTTATCTATTGGTGGTCGTTTAACTTTGTTGAAATCGGTTTTAGGATCTATTCCAGTCTTTCACATGTCTATTTTCAAAGTTCCTTCAAAGGTGCTTCATATCTTGGAGTCTATTAGAAGTCATTTCTTTAATGGCCATGATCCGGGTAGTAAAAAGGCTTCTTGGGTTAAATGGAACAATGTTTTGACAGACAAAAAACGAGGCGGGCTAGGTGTGTCTAGCTTATTTGCGTTAAATAGAGGCTTGATGATTAAGTGGGTTTGGAAGTTTCTCTCGCAAAAAGACTCTCTTTGGACTAAAGTTATTGTGGCTATTCACGGTGTGGGTGGTAAAATTCATTCGGAATGGACTTCTACTGGCAAATCATGTTGGCTTTCGATTTTGAGTGAAGTTCGATCTCTCCAAAGAAAAGGTATGTACGTTTTTGATTATCTGACTCATAAGATGGGAAACGGGGAGTCCACCAAATTCTGGTTGGATCATTGGCATACTAGGGGCATTTTTAAAGACATTTTTCCCAGATTATACGCGCTTGAATCCTCAAAGGATGTTACTGTTAGTTCCAAGATAGGCGACACGAGTTTGGTCTGCTCCTTCCGTCGAATTCCTAGAGGGGGTATCGAGCAAAATCAATTCGACAGCTTGGTAGAATTGGTTCGTTCTGTCACTATCGTGCCTTCGGCTGACAGATGGAATTGGAATCTGGAGAGTACGGGTATATTTTCGGTGGCCTCTGCTCGTAGACGTATCGATGAGATATGCCTTCCGAATATTGGAGAAGAAACTAGATGGGTAAAGTGTGTCCCGATAAAAATCAACGTTCTTGCCTGGAAAATCAAGACCGATGCTTTACCTACCCGGTTCAACATTTCTCGTAGAGGTATTGACATTCAGGATATGTCGTGTCCCATTTGTGATAATGCTATTGAATCGACGGACCATTTGTTCTTTAGGTGTGGATTGGTTCGGGACATTGCTAATAAGGTTTTGAGCTGGTGAAATTTGGATCACGCAAACTTGAACTCATATGCAGAATGAAAGTCTTGGCTTGTTTCAATTCGTATGGATTCCAAACTCAAAAAAATGTTCGAAGGAGTTTGGTACTCTATTTGGTGGTACGTTTGGATCTATCGAAACAAGCTCCTATTTGACGAGAGAAAACCTTCGAAGTCGATGCTTATTGATAATGTCATGGCTAGTTCTTTTTATTGGTGTAAGTATAGATCTAAAGCCTCGTTCGGATGGAATGAATGGCTCAAAAACCCCTATATTATTATTTTGTAATCTAGCTCCTTGCTAGTTTTTGTTTCTAATAAAATCGCCGTTCCAAAAAAAAAATTTAATAAATCACTTAGTTAGCTAGATACTGAGTGATGAGGGGTGGATCGAGTTAACGGGCAGACAACTTGTAATATTCAAATAGGGAGGTCGCCTTTTATGTGGTTAACGTGTATCATGTTTTGAAACTCTTATGTGTTTTAGACATCTATGTGTTGAACCTGACATCTATTTTGAACCCTTATGTGGATGGTTATGTATTTGGTATTTCGAACCCTTCATGTATTTGATACTTTAATGCATTATTTAGTTTATGTATATGGTTATTTAAAGTTTAAGTTTATTTTTTTCTATCTAATATACAGGGCTCATTATTAATTATAATCAAAAACTTGCACTCATTATTGTTATGTTTAATTATCTTCGTTACGTTCGGTCAAGGAAAGGGAAAAGAAAAGGAGATAATAATTCAGCAATGTCAGGTCGTCAATTTACATTGGAGTTATTGCAAGGAAATAATAGACAATGTGTTGAGTTGTTACGCATGTCAAGTGATTCCTTTATCCGTCTTTGCACACATTTTAGAGTAAAAGAGTGGTTAAAGGATATCAAACATGTATCAGTTGAAGAAAAACCCTCGCTTCACTTGCACCCCCCCGCCCTCCCCCTCCGCCCTTGTACCACCCCCCCCCTCCTCCACCCCCCCACCCTACCGCTCAAACCCCCCCCCCCACCAGCTATCCCAACCCTCACCCCACCCCCGCTTACTGGTACCCCCCACACCTCCCACCTCTCCCACCTTCCCCCCCCACTTGTTTTCCCACCCCTTCCCCACTCCCCACACCCCACTTCACCTTCACCAGCCCCACACCACCTCTCTATCCCTCTCCCCACATACCCCCCCCCCCCCCCCCCCCCCTCAATTCCACCCTCACACCACTTCACGCCCCCCACCCTTCTATCCCCCCCCCCCCACCCCCCCCTGCCCGCCTCACTACCCAGCCACCCACCGTCTTTACCCCCACCCTCCCACACCCCCTGCGCCCCACATACCCTGGTCAAGCGCCCCCCCTTCACACACCCCCCCCCTTCCATCCACCCCAACTCACCCCACCCCCTCCTCACACCCCATCCTGCCCCCGCCCTCGCCCAACTGCCTACCCCTCCCTCTCCTGCCACGTCACATCTTCTCCCCCTTGTTCCGTCACCTCTCCTCCCCCCCACGCCCCCCCCCGAAGTCCAGCTCCCCCCAACCCCCCCCCCCTCCCCCAACCCCCCCCCTCCCCCCCCTCTTCACCCACCGCTTTCTCCCCCCCACCACCCTCCCGACTCACCCCCCCCTATTTCCCCACCCACCACCCCTTTCACCCTACCCTCACCTTGCCCCCACCCCCCCCCATCCTACCACCCCCCCGCCAACCCCCCGCTAGTACCCCCCTCCCCTACTGCTACGCCCCTACTGTTCCTCCCTACCATTCAACCCATTGACCACAACCCCCTCCCACCCGCCACCCTTCTCCCCTCAACAGCCTGCACCCCCTACCCCACCACCCCCCTACTCTCCTCCTCCCGCTATCTCCCCCTTTTACCCCCGTACTCCACCCTTCGGGGTGACCAGCACTCTTATGAGCCCCTACCCCACCCTTTACCCTCCCTCACCACTCCCCACCTCTCCTCCCGTCACCGCCACCTACACCCCGCACCTTCACTCCCAACCCACCCCCTACTCCCCCACTTCCTTCCCCCATACTAACCACCGCTCCGACGGACCACCTCCTCCCCCACAGCTCCTTTCCTCAGACCCCGCTCCCCCCCGACCCCACACCACCTCATCTACCTGCCTCCCGACCTGGCTCCCTTCCGTCACCCCCCCCCCCCCACCCAACACCACCCCCCCCCCATTCTCCCACCCGTCCCCTCCTCGCACCCCCCCCGCTCCCCTCCCTCCCCAATCTCCTTACATTCAATATAAACACTACTAGCAATTCCAACCCCCCCCCCCCCGCATACTGCCGGAGATAGGTCCAACCTTTAGGTAGGTCCTAAAGGCACACCACCCCCCCCTCCACATATCCGCGCGAAACCCTTCGAATATCCCATTCATATTGTAAAGACAATAGCTAGTAATATAATCAAGTAGTAAAGTAAAGAACAACAGCCACGTACGAAGCACGACAGGCTCAAACC
Source organism: Tanacetum coccineum (assembly GCA_026074375.1). Taxonomy (NCBI): domain Eukaryota; kingdom Viridiplantae; phylum Streptophyta; class Magnoliopsida; order Asterales; family Asteraceae; genus Tanacetum; species Tanacetum coccineum. Next base: position 6,138 of record BQNB010108406.1, read on the forward strand.
CCCAATATTATTGTATGTAATCTAGCTCCTAGCATTATTATGTTATCAAATAAAATCCGCCGATTCAAAAAAAATCAACAAAGTGCTGATATGGTTCTCGCATGCCGTACTAAAACCATCCCAGATTGTTTAATTATTAATGAACATGAATTAATCATCAACGTATGCAACAGTGTAAGCATTCCACAAGTGATAGAGCAAAATAGATCCCGCCTTTTATTTTCAAGTTACTATAGTTCTAATATAGTTCCAACTACAGTAAGATTTTATTAGTATTACAACATTCTCCCAACCATTTCAATTTTATAATGAACCGACAACATTTGATAGAACATTGTTTAAAGAACAATTCAAAACCAGCATCTCAAAATAAAGAAACATATTATGGTATTTTGCGTTGAGAGCTACAAAAGGTCAGATGAATAACTTACTATATGGTCTTGCTTGTGCTACATGACGATACTGGATTATCTGTTGAATGACTTCATTTTAGCCAATAGTGGTTCATGACAGAATATGAATAACTTGGAATGCCTACATCAACTGATTCAGATCATTTTCATAGACGAAATTACGGCAATGCAGTATATTTACATTCAATACAGTTATTGTAATTATTATTACCTTTCAAAAAAGGCTTCCGTGTAATATTTTGCATTCAATACAGTTATTGTGATAATTATTACCTTTTAAAAAAGAGCTACTGTAATAAATTATTGTGGCATCCAAAAGTAAAGTTAAAGTTTATGATCTTGGAAATGTTGGACTGTTTAACCAATATTGTAGGATTCATTTTATCGTTCTTTGAATGATGGGCAATCTGCATATCCCCAAGAGCAGTTTGATCATGTCAACCCATTTGTCAACAGTTTTAGGTCTCTTTGGGCCAAAGCATTTGGTCCATCATACATCCATCTTATCTTCTTATATATAAAAACTAGTTATAATCCCGTGCACGCACGGGGTTTTTTCTAAAATTTTCATTAATATATTTTATCTATTAAAAAATAAATAATAAAATTTTACTTTTGTTTTAATTATGGTTCTTAAATATGGTTTATAATTAAGTTCGACATACGTGATAAGTGTTCATATGATAGTATTTCATAAACATGGTCATCTTTAATGATAATAGTGGTGTGTTTGTAACGGCTTTGCATATGCTTTGTGTATTTGAGGACATGACTAGTCTTGCATAATTGTTGCATACTCGCATAAAAAGAACGTTCACATAATTGTTTTTTAGCTTTTCATACTATTATATTTGTTTTTTTAACTTTTTTTTGTATGTTCTGGTTTTTAGATTTTTGCAAAGAATTAATGTAATTATATGTCATGGCATCTATATATTGATGCGTCATCTTTAAAGAAAATTTGTACTTTATGATTTCTCAGGTGAACTACACTTATGTAATTTCCTACATGAAACTTTGATATGATGATTTGGTAGTCTGGTTTCATAAGACGCTTCCAGAAAGTTATGACTTGATCTCGTGAATGAGCCAATTTTCATACCCTAACATAATTATAGAAATTTTTTAGCTCTTTTTGTTAGTATGATTTGATTTCAAGTATTTGACAAAGAATTATAATTTTGATATGTCTAAACAGTTTCATGTTTGCATTACCATTGTTTTAAAATTTGGTTTTATCCATTGTTTCAGAGTAAAATTTTGGTTTAGACATATAAATATAAACATGTGAAGTATTTGACAAAGAATTATACTTTTGATATTGACAAAAATTTATACTTTTTCACATGTTGGTTATAGGTTTATCCAATGTTTTAAAATTGTGATTGAGCCGGTGACTTCAACGAAATGATAAGGACGTTGGTTCATTTCTAATCGGGTTTTTTGAGATTAGAGACTCAAATTGGACCGCCGGGTTTCACTTGACCGGGTTAACCAGCAAACCGAAACCAGCTGGATTTCACTTTGTTTATTTTTCAAAAGAAACATATAAATTTTCACCTGTACATGTTTATGTTTATGCCTCTCCTTGAAGAGCATCAACACCTTTTGCATTATTAAAATCTTTCGCGTTCCACAAGATGACAAAGGATAGAGTGTGTATCTGTTATTGAAGTATATATTACCTAATGCCGTTGAAGATTTTACAAGCATATATGATTGTTCGTGAGATTTATTATTCAAGTATACATAGACAAAATCAGATTCTTAACCTAGTAGTATTGCATCAAATGTTGATATTACATGCTGTAACCACAAAAAATTCATAAACGAATTATTTAATCATAATCGCTAAAAAACACATATGCACAATCGTTTCCTATATCAAATCATGCAAAAAAATTAATCATAACTAGTGTTACACATATGCATAATCTAGCATAACACATATGAACACTTACTTATAATATAGCATAACACACATGCACACTTACTCGCAGCTAATAACACGTCACTTACACCCCAAAATTAATTTACCCACACTGTTCTTATAGCCAACAAAGCATACAAAGTCTATTAATTATAAGTCCAGTAATTAGATAAATGAATTTTATATTTTAGCTTAAATGCATGTGTACCTCACGAAAAGTGATAAGGCTTGGCTTATCTCCAACATATGACATTTGATTGCACACCATCATATTAACAAAGGTCTTATCATGCAAAGAAACCCAACTGCGTGCTACAACTTCTCCCATCCAAGCACCACCGCGTTTCTCAAATGAACCAGAATATGAATAAAAAAGAAATATGAAATAGGTGAGCCTGATGAATACTTGATGAAGTAAAACTTGACATCAATGTTCCAAACCTACAAGAATAGCAAAAACTAATGAAAAGCATTGAAAAAATACATGTGCACATCCATTTATGAGTTTTATGACAATTTATAACTTTATAATTCAGATTTATTCTTTGATTTACCTAGTAAATCATTAATCACTACCGAATAAATCAGTAAAACAAAAGACGATTTCTCAAACCAATCAATAATACGATTTGGAAAACAAACTAGTACCTTTTTGTAATTAAACATGATATTCATCTTATCTTATCTATTATACTAAAAGATTGAGCCCCTAAATTTAATGGGGCTGTATCTTTAAATGATTTGTCTCACCCAGAGAGCCATAAGTACAAAACCCTACTACATATAAGCATCTTGAGAAGTATCCCATGCTTCCATGATTATACCGAAAAATATGTAGAGTTTTTACATTTAATGCAACAGTATTAATGAGGGAGGGACCATTTGTGTCAAAGTATTAATGAGGGAGGGACCATTTGTGTCAAGATTATGTAGCTTTTTCTCAAAGTTAACCCTAATCCTAACACTATAAATAGGGGGTCCCTAAACCTCATTTTTCATCCCATACCTCTCCTCTCTTCTCTCTTGGTCTAAATTAGGGATCCCCATGAAAGGGAACCCGGAATTTTGGTCCATTTAAATAGTGTTTGATATTCTCTTTTGATCGAAATTAGGGATCCCCATGAAAGGGAACCCGGAATTTCGGTCCATTCGAACAGTGTTCGGTATTCTCTTTTGGTCGAAATTAGGGATCCCCATGAAAGGGAACCCGAAATTTCGAAATTAGCTTAGGCTTCAGAACTATTTTTCCTGTTGTTATAGATAATTAATTTATGTGTATGTTCTATTGAATATAAATTGTGGTAGTGTAAACACAATATATGTATATTGTACAAATCCAGTGATTGAATGCATGATCAAGTATACTAAAAGACTAGGTCCCAAAATTATTGGGCTGTAATTTTTAAAATGATTTGTCACCTCACCCAGAGAGCCATAAGTACAAAACCCAAATGCATACTGAAACTCAATATCATGAAGTATTAATGATTAGTGATCAATGCATTTTACATGTGAAAATTCAATTTGGTGCAACATTTAGTCTTTTAGCAACCCATTATCTCCTTAACAAACCTATATTTTCAGTTATTAAGAAAATCCATAAGCTTTTGCTATTTATAAAGTCTTCTTCATATCCTCACTCGAAGTCACTATACTAAACTCCACAATAGGCTGTGCATGTTTTTTTATACGTATAACATAATGAAATTTTTTATTATTTTATGTATTTTATTGTTTTGTCTATTCTTTACTTGAGCAAACTACGAGTGGTGTGTAGCATATATATAAAGATGTAGAATTGTAGATATGTAAATATTATTTGACATTGGTCCAACATGTATTTCATGAGAAAAAGTTTAAAAAATCACTTAATTATTACTATTCCTTTCTTAAGGCTTATTTTGAAGTAGCCTGAATCATTATGCAATAAACACTTAGATACAACCCGTGTGCATCACACGGGTTTGCATGTTCAACAACGCATCTAAACATTACACGACCAATTCCCAAAGTATACATAATCAGACTAACGCATCAACATTCTAACAAAATCATTATGCAAGCAACCACATAAGAAAAAAATTTGACACAAGCCGTATGCATCGTACGGGTTTGCATGCCTCGTATCATATAAGATTTAGTCCTCCACATTTATTTTGGAGTCTTAATGGTGTAAAACCCAATATGCAAAATTCTTCCCAGCCTGCAGTTATTGGGATACAAACCAACATCGAATTATTACAATCCACAGGAATACAAAGAATCATGGAGTTACAAAAACTTCAAAGGATCATGGAGTTACAAGAACTTCAAAGGATCATGGAGTTACAAATGCATACATTCTATTGGGAGTATTAACGATTTAAAGCCTTATATGAAAACTTCTTGGCAGGTCATTTAATTATCCTTATATCAATTCTTCCTTTAGTTTAAACTTTTAGATATACAAACCATCTTCCAATTAATTATCCACCTAAAGATCTCATTATGAAGAGTTACAACAAGATAAGACTCATATTGGTTTTTTGTGCTTAAAGATGTTTGATTTTGGGGTTTTTATTTTGTGCATGTTAAATTCATTCCTTTTTCTCTCTTTGCTCAGATTCCGGCCACCAATAGGAGCTCCGAATCCAATGATCCGACGACATCTCACAACCACAAGATCCCATTTTGCTTGATGTTGTATTTCATTTCTGACTCTTATATATTTGATTGTGATATTCTAAAGGTTATCTTATTTGATTTTTATAAATTTGTAGAGTTAAGACGATGAATAGTAGCGATAGATGAAAAATGAAGATTCATTGACTTCGACATAATTTTTTGGTAAGTTATTGCAATTCAGTCTTTAAAATTACTTTTTCATATTATTTTTATATTCGAGTATTAAATTTGTTACTTTGGCTTGAATAAATTTGGTATGTAAAATTTCCTAATGCGAAAGATTAATCATTTGGTTTGATTACAGAATGTAAGTGGTTTTTTATATGAACAAGTTTAGTTAATAAGAGGGTGTTTGGGATTGCTTATTTTTCCGCATTTGAAGAAGATTGGTTAGAGATTGGAGGGCCTGATATTCCTCAAACTTTAGAAGAATTTGTAACTAGCATGAAAGGCACTAATAGACTAGATGCAAAAACCTTTGCAATAAAGCTTAAATCCATGGTACCCCTCAGTCTTATCTTCTCTAACAAACTTTCTTAAAAACCTGATTTTTTTCTTATTGAATGGGTAAAATCTATTTTTGATCAACCCGATACGCTTAGTTTGGAACAACATTTCCAGATATACAAATAAGGGTTCATTAACATGATGTACGTTCAGTTACAAAATCTAATGATCAATATTAAAGAACAATTCGTATCAGCAAGCAAATTGAACCTTAATACACCATGGTTTGAAGAGACATTAAATCAAGTATTAGTTCATTCTTATCAACGTTCACTTGAAATTACAGTAATTGCGGCGTTCATAAATAAAAATATCACATTTATTTTGTTTGAATTTTTAGGACAAACTGATGTATGTAGTGACCTTGACAGAGAGATTAGTTAATGTATTTGCTACCAACAATGATAAAACTATAAAACATATAATCAAACTGATGTTATAAAAGTAAACAATGTACTGAGTTGGACGAAATAGAGTAGTTTAGTTAATGTATTAAACACATATATATGCTCTAAAACTTAATTAATAATGGTTGAAAATTCTGATTAAGTATAGAAAATCGAGGCCCTTTAGATGCGTCGTATATGAAAGAATTAGGACATACTTTAGAATTAGATCGGGAACCACCTTTGATCCAAAATAAGAAAGAAGAGACACGAAGAATTGATTTAGAAAGAAAAAATAGGAAGAAAAGTTCTTTGTGTCTTTATTGGTGGTTGCACGTCTGTGTTTTTTCTATAGAAGAAGACTCAAAATTCAATATATACAAAATTCGAAACTAAGGTTTATTGAAAAACCCTTTGCTAGGTAGGTCGACTCCTTTGTAAGTAACCAGGTATATGAATCATTTTTAGCTTAAAAAATCCGCCAAAGCTAAATATTTACTAATTTAACTATTACTCCGTTTTAACATGTGTTTAGAAGTTTCCAACATAACTTTGTTAAATCAGACCCGACTTGATCCGAATAGTAGGGCACATAAACTGTTTCCCAATTAACTTTTGTGCCTATACTAAAATAAGGAACCACCATAATTCTTGGCTGAGTCCGCCACTGTTAATAGGTATGTTTTTGGTAAGGATTATAGATAAAATATGTTTACGACAAGCGCTGAATACAATATGCTTTTTTTACCAGATTAATCAAAGGGTATTTGAGATTATGAGGACATAATGCTTAGGGGATAGTTTAGGTGCAATGGGTGTTATTAATTCTGGAAACAATTTCTTGAAAGTTAATACTGGGAAAGAAAATACTCTGATAAGGAAGGAGGTAGTAGCAACAACGATGTTTCAAAGAAGGATGATAAAATAAGGAGCATACCGTTTGAATCGTACAAAAAGCGGACAACAGTTATTGTCAAAAGGAGGAGGTTTGTAGATGTAGTTTGTAATGCAATGGCTGAATACAAGTATGTCGGTCCTAATCAGAGGGCTGATTTGGTTCTCGCTTGCCGGTAATTTTATCATCCCTGATTGTTGTTTGATTAATGTACATTATTTAATCATCAACGTTGCAACTGTGTAAGCATCCACAAGTGATAGAGCAAAATTGATCCCGCCTTTATTTTTCAAGTTACTATCTTTCTAATTTAGTTTCCAACTACAGTAGTTTTTAGTATTACAACATTCTCCCAACCATTCATATTTTATAATGTTCGACATCATGTGACAATGGTTTAAAGAACATGTAAAAACCAGCATCTCAAAAGTAAAGTAACAGATATGGTTTTGCGTGTGCTACAAAAGGTCAGATGAATAGCTTACTATATGGTCTTGCTTGTGCTACATGACGATACTGGATTATCTGTTGAATGACTTCATTTTAGCCAATAGTGGTTCATGACAGAATATGAATAACTTGGAATGCCTACATCAACTGATTCAAGATGCATTTTCATAGACGTAAATTCGGCTTTGCTGTAATATTTACATTCAATACAGTTATTGTGATTATTATTACCTTTTAAAAAAGGCTTCCGTGTAATATTTTGCATTCAATACAGTTATTGTGATTATTATTACCTTTTAAAAAAGAGCTACTGTAATAAATTATTGTGGCATCCAAAAGTTCAGTTGAAGTTTATGATCTTGGAAATGTTGGACTGTTTAACCAATATTGTAGGATTCATTTTATCGTTCTTTGAATGATGGGCAATCTGCATATCCCCAAGAGCAGTTTGATCAGGTCAACCCATTTGTCAACAGTTTTAGGTATCTTTGGGCCAAAGCATTTGGTCCATCATACATCCATCTTATCTTCTTATATATAAAAACTAGTTATAATCCCGTGCACGCAGTGGGTTTTTTTCTAAAATTTTCATTAATATATTTTATCAATTAAAAAATAAATAGTAAAATTTTACTTTTGTTTTAATTATGGTTCTTAAATATGGTTTATAATTAAGTTCGACATACGTGATAAGTGTTCATATTGTTGGGATATGTCCATATTATAAATAAATATACGGCCAAAAATATGTGAGCCTATGGGGGCACACACATATACACAGAGGATACGTTTATTAATGTAATTAATATATATTTATTGTATATTAATTATATTAATATGTTTCACGAAATTATTAAATGGTAGTTAATTATTAACGTTAGACGTTATAATTAATTAATATATTGTGACCGGTCGAACAAGGAAATATGGAAGGGTCCGAATGTCGATTTATGAAATTTGAGGAGGTGTTTGAGTATGACTTGGAGACCAAGTCATTGGGCTATATAAACCCTCATTCATTCGATGATGGAGATAAGAGATATATGATATTCTAATAAAAGTCAGTCGACTTTTCCCTATAACCCAAAAGATTCCATTCGTATGCTATATCATGTATGGTTATACAATGCATGGTAACATGCATATTAGATGCATGGTCTGCTTTTCCTTGTTAATTCTCTCCGTAGAAAACAAACATCCTTTTAGGATTATTTGTTTTGATCAGCAGAACCCTAAAGCAAGAACCAGGTGTTCGGTTGTTTTATTCGTGAAGAAAGGACTAGCATCCTAGCGTATCTCAGTGACGTGTAATGTATGCACACCATAGAGGTTATCTACTTTGGTAACTTTATTAGTTTGCGAGGTATTTTATTTATACACACGCGTATATAGAAGACGGTGTTAACGATTACTTTTAAGTGGTGTATCATTTCATGCTAAAAGGTATACATCTTCTATCCTTGTTAATTAATGTGTTCTACATGATCTTTAATTCTGTTGTGTACTCATGTTAATTAATATGGTTAATTAGATCATAAAACCCTACAGTGGCATCAAGAGCCATCGTATATGAATTTGTAGTTACAAGTAATAAAATTGGACAAATTAGGGTTTCGTGATTAATTTAATGCCCCGCTGGGCGTTTTCATTAAAAAGATTTGATCTTGATGGTTTATAAAATTAATTAGACGGAATCTAGGTTGTATGCAATTTTATATAAAACTCGATGTATTAATTGTTAATCGTTTTAAGTTTTTGTTAATTGTTAATGGAGATCCATGATAAAATCATGCAAATTTATCATGGATTAATATTTAAATCTTGTTAATTTGTTAAAAGGATTTGGTTTAAATATGATCAAGATTCACATAAGGTCTCACTATTTATGTATTTGATACGATGATAATAGGTGATACCGTAATAATAACTTAAATTAGAATAAAGTTTTTATTAAAATCTATGATACGAAGATGTATGCATGCTTCTTCATATGATAGTATTTCATAAACATGGTAATCTTTATTGATAATAGTGGTGTGTCTATAACGGCTTTGCATATGCTTTATGTATTTGAGGACATGACTAGTTTTGCATAATTGTTGCATACTAGCATAAAAAGAATGTTCACATAATTGTTTTTTAGCTTTTCATACTATTATATTTGTTTTTTTAACTTTTTTTATATGTTCTGGTTTTTAGATTTTTGCAAAGAATTAATGTAATTATATGTCATGGCAGCTATTATATTGATGCGTCATCTTTAAAGAAAATTTGTATTTTATGATTTCTCAAGTGAACTACACTTATGTAATTTCCTACATGAAACTTTGATATGATGATTTGGTAGTCTGGTTTCATAAGACGCTTCCAGGAAGTTATGACTTGATCTCGTGAATGAGCCAATTTTCATACCCTAACATAATTATGGAAATTTTTTTTTGCTAGTATTCAAATTATTAATAGTTTGTATATGAAGCTGAAACTACCTTTTCAAATTATTAGAAAGTTTATATATGAAGTTGAAACTACCTTTTCGTAAAAGAAATAATAATTACTTAAGAAAAATGCTACATTTACCCACACGCACTTTATATTAAACATGCAATTTGACTAAGCCACAAGAACGATTTATGCAATTTACTCATAGAGAAACATCCACAAACTATTTCTCTTTTATTTCACTACACATAATTAGATTATGGAATCTATATGAGACGTAAAGTAATATGTTTAAGTTACACACAATTGTGCTATAAAAAACATACAAAAATAAATAAGTAAATTAGGACCACCTTGGTTCAATCCACCCATGAGGGTTGAGATGATGTTTTGTCCTAAATATCCAAAGCTGTCTTTTAAGTCATTGTTATTCAAGTTGTGAATCCTGCATGTTACGATTGAATAGTACATTATTGGAGAACTTAGGAAAATAGATCTTGTTCGCTATTTGTTGTGTTTTGGCATCAAGGCAGAGAGATGGCGCGCCACATATAAATATCACATGTTTCCTCAAATCCACTACTTTAAACCATTTTTGTGAAACACTTGATGTGAATACCTCAACCGATTCTCCTGTAACCCTTGCACCTTTTCTGTGATTTGAATGTTCTAATTTAGTCCTTTGACTATTTGCCGTTTGTCAGTTTCGTTAGAACTTGTACCGTGTTGACGGTGGTGAATTAATAAGATTGAGGTATTTTATGTTAAATTGTGTATAATAATCCTTTTTAGAGGGATTTATTATGTTGATTATGTTCCGGGTGGTTTGACCCGTGAATAGCGTGAAATGTCGAAACGAGTCCCAACACGTCCGATAATGTTCAAAATGATTTTTGGGAAGGTTAAAGTGGAAATAAGTCGTATAAATACTCTAAGTAATGGGAAAAGTATTTTTTAAGTGAATAAAAATGCTAAGTAACTTCGGAAAATATTTTACGATCGAGGTTTATGAGATTTAAGTGAACCCGACACAAAAAGAAGGCAATCCTGAGCCCTAGGATACCATATCCACAGTTTCAAACCTTGTGGGGGGACAAGGAGGCACTTTTTTAGCACTATGGTACTCTAGTGGTACAAGTTTTGGCTTATATTGATTTGTTTTTATTCATTTCAAACACACTTCACAAGTTTCACACATTTCTTTCTCTCCTTCTCTCTTTTGGTTCGTCCGACCTAAAATACACACACACACTCTTATAATTTTGAAACTTGATCAAAAACATGAGAGTTTGAGTACTTCCAGGTTGATTCTAGTATTCGGGTTATTGTTTAAACTACGTTTGGGTAGTCGGATCGTGTCTTAACTCGCTTTAAAAACCCTATTAGTAAGTTTTCTAAACTTACATTTAACTTGTACTTTTGTGTGTTAAATGATGCATAGAAGCTAGTTGTATAGTGCGTTTGTTAAAAATCGAAAATGAAAATTTTGTGAAAGGTTATAAAGGTTTGGTTGTTGGTTCGAACAAAGGAAAAGGAGAATAAGGTTTTTGTAGTTTTATTGTTATGGTTGTGATGGTTGAAAAACATTTATTTGCTATGTAGCTTATTTTGGATATTAGATTATTTAGCTTAGTATTAAGCAATTTTCGAGCTTATTTTGAGCTTATAAGCTCTCGGCAAAAATGGAAAATCCAAGAAGGGTATTTTTGGTTATTTACCTCGTATGTTGTATTTTGTGGACTATTTTGATAGCTTATGGTGATAACCGAATGTATTACGTAGCTTATTTGTTTATTAATAAACTTAATGGATTGGTTTTGGAGCTTAAAAACTCACGGCCCAATAAACCTCTTCAAGCCATGGCTTATTAAGAGCTTATTGTGGTCCGGATTATTTTGTTAGCTATTGTTTTGGGCTTATGTTTACTAATGGGCCTTAGTTTTGGGCTTAAATCGTATTATATATCTACAAATACTTTAATGTGCCGCTATCATTAGTCGTTTTATGAGTTTTGGCGAACTTTTGGAAAGCGAAACATACATATGAATTGATATTGAAAGTTGTTTTGGGGAAATATACTTTGATAAGCGTTGCGAGATATGATTTTGGCATTTTGTCGAAAAGTGGTAAACTTTGAAAAATGTTGAAATTAAGGTTTAAAACATTGGAAAACGTTGTATAAACGAACGGGTCATGTCGAAATTTCGTAAAAAGTCTATGCTTAGAATTTTTACTCAAAACGTGATATCTCGATTTAATAATAAAATATTATTATTTTATTATTTTAGTAAGTCGACTAAAAGACAAAAATATTTTTTTTTGAAACTTTTCTAAATTGTTTAGTAAAGTTTAATGATTTCGTTTCTTATAACTTAAATGATGAATTAATGGTAACTAAGAGTACCGAATAGAATTACTGAGATATATATATAAGTCTTATATTACTTATCTATTATATTAGCGAGGTATAAGTATATATTATACAAAAGTATGAGTTGGAAGTATGTTATTTTTGAAGATAAGTCATCAACCATCACACCACTAAAAACATTAAGGGTGACCGTACAATGCGCATTTGACCTCTATGCATCAAACCTAAATAGTGTTTTGAAAATAAGTGTCTAAGTGGAACATTAATTGGACTAGGTCGTGTTTGGACGTCGTTGCATTTGCTTTTGTGATATTGAGTTTGCTGCTTAATGTGAGTTCTTGTAGCCCCACATTTAAATCTTTTCCGTTGGGGGAAAATGATATTCAAATGTTTTTTGAACTATTTTTCTGAACTGTGCGAAATGTGGTTTTGTTTTTGAGACAATTTATGTGGTATGGTTTTCTTGAATGCATCGAGGTGCATGGCAAGTTGTGATTAGCATGGAATTTCTATGTTTGTAAAGGGTCTACCCTAAGTAAAAGCTCCAGCCGGTAGCCTTTGGTGCGTATGACCTTGGGGTTGCGACCCTAAGAGCATTGGTGTATGCTGGTTTGATGACTAGCGGGGATGCTACGTCATGGTACATGATTAGTGTCACACCCCCAAATTCACTATGGCGGAAGACTAGATTTGGGATGGTGACTTCACGGCGTGAAGAGGACTTGATACGCGAGACAGACCTCTACATGCCAATATACCTATGCAGACTCCCTATATATTCCGTAAGATAGAACACCTGAGAAAAACATTGCTAAAGTGTCAACATAAAGTTGGTGAGTTCATATGTTTTGATGTTTGATAATAGTGATGAACCACAAGATTTATAACCATAGTATGAAATATAGTAATCCTATATATCACAATAAAAAGCATTTACTATTGTCTAAGCTCATGACACCGAGGCGTTAACATGTATCATCATAGACAGCCCATGCAGATGTTCAACCCGCAACATCCGTAATTAACTCAAATGAAATTGTGTTTGCTTGACTAATGTCAGTCCAAGACAAACAGAGATGTCAATCCCGATAGATCTATCCATAACATTCGCACTCACGAGTAATTAATGGTTCATGATAAATTCGGCAATATAGCAAGTTGGGTTGAATAGGGACTTAGACCCAATAGTAAATCAATAAATGTACTTGTGTTCAATTGTTAAAATAAGCAATGTTCTCACCCCAAAAAGTTGATTTAAAACAGTAAAGTAGGGGCTATGAAAACTCACCTTGCTAGTTAATCGTCTGGGATTGCTAATGAATCATTACACATCAAATAGTGACTTGGTCAAACACCTAAGTAATTATGACAAATCTGAGTTTACATTCTAAAAACTTAATGTATGAAAGGAATTATGCAAGTGGGTCATCAAAGGGCATTGTCATTTATGAGGTAACATTTTATGTTTTCAAAATGTTGATTAAACCGTTGGCTCTAGGGATGATACACGACTTTACATCCATGAGTATATTTGTATGAATTGGTATTATTATGCGTCGTAACTTATATTTACAAGTTCATGCGATTTATATCTTAGGAAAATATAAGCATTATTTGTAAGTTACTAAGTTTACATATTTTCTTATCATGTCTATTTATTTATACCGTAGTCGCCAATTAATTTGTAGAATTATCAGTTTTATATATATGTTACGGTTCATTCGATTCGTTTAAATAATTTATAAAGATTATTTATTTACATCTAATACTCTATTTTCTAAATTAAGAAATTTACACAATTAACTCTTATGTTTTCGGGTTATCTCTTTTAATCCCTTAATTTTTCCAAAATAGTATTATATCCAATGTTTAACTTTTATATCCCAAATGTTATGCTTTAAATCTTATAACTTTTACGTTTAAAACCCGAATAAGTTTTTAAAATATTTTTAGTGTCAAATAAATTATATAGACCGCGTTAGGTTCATTTACTCATTTAAAAGTTCCGTTTCGTTGTCACTAAAAATGTTGTTTATATTTTTCCACCTATCGAATTGGTCTCGTTTCGCTAACGAGTTGTTGACCCGTTTGGGTCTCGGCTAGGACGACCCACAAACTCCAAAACATGCAAGTTTTAACACTCCTAATGTATAAGTTTTTAAAATTGGAGAATTTCATGCATTATTGCTCTTTGTAAATACATGAACCGACCCCATGGTCTGCTCCCTTTTCTTTTGTTTTCTGCCAACCAACAGTGGGGTTAGTAACCACTGTTGTGGTCTTCTTTTTCTCATGAGATACACCCTACATTATGTACAATTAACCCTTTCCATTAAGCTCGCATGATCCGGCCAATACATACAGCCACGAGGTAGACAATTATCGAGACACAAGGGCGTGGTCATGTCCTTTGCAGGCCTAACGGCTGCAACAGCGGCAACAGCCTACTGTGGCTTGTTTGCGTGCAAAGTGGTGCGTCCTATATTGTAAACGAGTGCTAATTACTATGGGGTCTTGGTACGGGCAAGCAAGCATGCCTTGCCTGGTTTCTTTAGGGGCTGCGACCTTTCCAACAGTGAGCCACGGCTCGTTGTGGTTCGTCACATACCACCTCGTTACGCCCAGGTAATCATGTCGAGGTCACTACTATAGAGTCCTATGCAAATTCCGTATTCCCCTAGCATCTACTCGTCCCTAGTGAGCCAACGTTTTTTTATAATGTACACGTTTAAAGTTTTTTGTAAAACTTCCTGATTCGTTGTTCATTTTCTTAAATGGTACGTTTTATTCTAGTTTATTTTAAAATGATACTTACGTTCCCATTTTCATGCATGGTCCTACGAGAATTCGGCATGCGTACGCACACAAGGATCATGCATGGGTCGTATATGCATGTCATGTGCTTGCCATGTGAACCGAGGCCCTCGTCTAGCTTGTCAAAGCTAGGTGTGGTTCGTTTACGTCATACATTGGACTACAAGGAAAATAACATAATAATGATTGACGTTAAGCTACGAGTGCGACTTACCGAGGTCCAAGGTTGCTAGACGATGAGGAGAGGTGATAGTGGTAAGAAAGGCTCGAACCAACCCTTGGTTAATACTACCCGTTAAACGCGACGTTCACTAGCTCAAAACTCTACTCGAACCGTAATTCTCTTGCTTGATTTTGTGTGTTGATGTTAGAAGTGAAGGAAATGGGTTTCCATTTATATTACAAACTTGCATCTATTGAAACTCTTCCTGTGAATGTCTATTATTCACTCACTATTGAGCATAGTTGTATCATTATAACACTATTAGGGAATATACACTATTGGTGTGTTGAATAAAATACTGGCATGTGAAGTCTTGTAAGAAAGAATGGGTGGGGTTTTGGTGTAAGAAAATAATAATGATGATGTTTCATTATTATTATTATTATTATTATTATTTGACACAAAAGCAATAATGGTGATATTCGCGTGCTATTTAGACTTTCTATAACACGAAGTTGTACATGTCGTTCATAGAATAACTTTCTTTTGAGGTTAACGGTAAATTTTGCAAATTTTGCGGTATGAAATTTTACTTAAGGAAAAAGAGAAATTTAGATTTTTACGGGGTGTCACATCAATGATAAGAATCTCGTGATGACTATGGATTATATATTAGATGAGACTATTTGGGTGGATTTTATGAGTCGGTTTGTACCAGAGGTCGAATCCAATCGAGAATTAGGTTTTGTTAATCTACATGTTCGACACCTTGATGATAAGTTTAGTTGGGTTTTTAGAAAACTTGACGTCTACCTTATCGCGGCAATCGTGGGAGGTGTTGTCCATGAATTTGGGGATCGGTGTTATAGTAACACGAGAAAAAATAGATGGTTGGAAAGCGCCGAATTAACTAGGTACACCGAAAGTTATCGAGATTTGTTGGGCGACCAAAAAATAGTGGGAACGAAGTTAAGCGAAAAGGCTTTTAAGGAGGCAGCACTTGAGGTTTTTCAAAATAGGACAGATTCGTCAAAATGGAGACGTAGTTTTGGGATCACCGCTCTAATGATATCAGAGGCGGCAAGATTTGTCCCCTTTAAAGATGCGCTTGCTGAGAATTTTGCTAATGGTACCGAAATGCTACCTTGCGGATGGAGTTTCGTGGTAAGTAGGGTGTCGATCACTAAGAGCGAGAAACAATCTTTTATTTTATTAATATTTTGGTTAACGAATCTAGGTTAGTTCTAACCAGGGTTCTAAAAAGCGCGCTATAGCGGCACCATAGCGCGAGGCATGGCCTCCACGTTACGAAACAGGCCAAGGCGTCGTCTCTAGGCGTAGCGTGCAATGAAGCGCGATAAGGCGTGACAATAGCGCACTATTTTTTGAAGCTTTTAAAATATTTATTATTTGGGTTGTATGGGATCCGGGCTTAGTAACTCCATAACTCAATTTTAAGCCTTGTAGATAACTAATATTGACCACTCTATAAATATTTTTTTCCTCCTTGAGTTACGCCTTAAAAACGCTATGACGCAATGCCTCACGCTAAAGCTTAAGGCTTGGCTATGCCGTCATGCCACGCTTCAAGCTATTTATAACCTTGGTTTTAACTATGTTAATTCTATTCTATGTTAAACCTATGCTAAACCTATGTTAATCCTAATTCTAACCGTTAAGGGGGGTTTTCAGCCTAGAGACTGGCACGAGTTTGGTGGTAACTTAGATCAATTTAAGACACAATAACACACACAAGAAGATAAACAAAAGATAGAAGAGCGGTCTAGCT
>BQNB010108407.1:9760-22958 GCA_026074375.1 Tanacetum coccineum
ATAGACTGAGGGGCATATATAGACACCACAAGTAATTTCGCCTGATTAGAAACCCATGACCCATATAAAGCTACAAAATTATCCGAAACAACATGATGCTCTTTACGGAAGACACTTGGATCCCATACACATAAAATACCACCAGAATTCTCAACTGCTTCGCTAATAGTATACTCGAACTTATAGTTACCCCATAACACTTTAACATCCATATTAGAAATACAATCCAACTTGATTTCTTGAAAAGAAAGGAAATTCACCTTGTGTTTATTGTTTATTGTTTATTGTAATAGTATTATGTAGGCGGTGATACCCTAATTTTTCTTATAGTATTTCCTTTATGTTATTGCTTGCACATTTTTTTTAAATTCCCTCATTTTTTGTTGATCTAAATAAAAGTTATTAACATTTTAGTTTAAACTTTGAGTGTTTAGGATTGAAGATACAACTGGCTATAATATTTGTTTTGTTGTTTGAGTTGATGACTCTATGACCATGTCACAGAAGGTGAAACGGACGTCTTGAGTGTTCAAATAGTAGGCACGTGCTCACGCATCACTATTTCATAAACAATCATTTATATAAACTTACCTTTTTAATCATATGCACATCAACTTGTTTGTAACTCGTCAACCGTAGCGTGTCTCACAAAATCTAGCTCAAAAAAGCCTCTCTCAGTTTATGGGTATTAACCTCATTTTCTTCCTTATAAATCTATATAAACTACTTATTCCAAATAGAGAATTTAATAGCATAAACGACATGTCATCATTCAAATTCTTCGTAAACCTTCATTGGAGGCGCTCTTATAAAATTAATTACATTTTCATCCATGTAGTTTCTTGAAGACAAAAAATAGGTCTCTAACCGATTTAATTTTGTCAATGGTGTGCGCCTAGCTATTTGACATATAAAGACACACTCATTAAACAAACATTTAAGATCAAGTACTAGTAACGATTTATGAAAGAAATAATCCTTAAAATTGAGATGTCACTAAGTGTGTTAAGCGACTCAACAATTTAGTTGGACTTTATGGTGCTAGCTTAGACTTTAAAGCTAATCTCCACGCATAATATCTCTTAGGTCGAGTAAGGGTAAAACCATCCGAACACTTTTACAAATGCACCAATTACATAAGTAGGAAGATATGTAGGAAGAAAATGTAGAAAGATATATCATTTTCCATAAAGGTATGATATAAGTTATCCCATCAATCACCTGTTTCTAATACTACGTATTAAATTCTAAGCATCTTTTATATTTAAATCAAATCACTTCTACTCTGTAATAATATTTGAAGCAAACCAATTTAATGGAATTCTACATAACTTTATTTCGTTAATGAACAAACAGTAAAAAAGAAATTTATATTGCAACGCGTTAACGTTACTCGTTATATAAAAACTCTTCGATTTTCGACATAAGATCGAGAAAATTTTACATGTTTCTGGACGCTAAGATAAGCGTATCACCGCCTACGTAACACTATTACTACAACCTTAATCGATTGTTACAGCTTCAGTTGCACTAAATATATACCATATTTTTGACATAGATATTGTGGTGTACGCCAAAATACCCAACATCATCCATACATAACTTTTTAACGTTCCTTCCATGTTGAGGACTATAACCCTAGGTCGATAGTCTTGGCTAGGGTGATGCTTTTGGAAACCTTTGATGGCAATTTTAATGGTTGCCAAAGGCATCACGACGAGCTAAGATTATCAACCGAGGGTTATAATACTAAATCTGTAAAAAGTTAAAAAATACATGTATGGATTACCGATAGGTAGTTGAGTGTTTTGCTGCACAACGCAACCGAGGTCAGTCATGGTATATTATTAGTACAATTGAATTGTTACAACTAAATAAACCAATAACAACTAGTGATTCTTTAAAGATGGATTATTAAGTAAGATAACATACTTGTGTCCTCCCCACATAGCTAATATTTTTCCATCCTTTTACAAAAATAACCCTTTTCTTACTTTTTTTCGTGGCTAAAAGTTATGTGTGGCTAAAAGCCCCGAATTTTTTAGTGAGGTACAAACACCCCTAAATTCAAAGATTCAAAATGTCTGTTTCAAACAATAAAGCATGAGAGCTATAAAGCATGGGAGCTATAAGGCATGATAACAAGAGGAAATTGTAAATAAGATCTACAATTCTACAAATGAGAAATACTATACAGGCTGCAAAAAGCCATTATAACCAATGTATTTTGATAAGACATTTGCTCAATCGTTATTACACGAGAGGTGAGTTGTAATGATTTGTAAAAATCTGATGTTTTACAAAGGCTTTGCAATAAATGTATTCTAGAAAGGTTGACATGCATGTTTGATCAAAGGTTACTACGTTGATACGCAGTTCTTATAATTTGTAGATAACTCATGCTTTTTACTGATTTGTAAGGACCATGATAACAGAAAATGAGAGATGATATAATTTTCATGGTTTAATATTTGGATAGTTGTGCACCTTGAATGTGTCCCTCAGCCTCTTGTGTTTCTTGTTCTCCTTGAACGTCCACCTTGAAATCGCTGCACAAAACGGAAAGGTGGTGAATAAATATCGAAAAAGGCGCACAATACATATATACAAACAAAAAACTACTCACCATCTTTTTGAAGTCAAGAGCCGCCTCGGCGTAAATGCTATTTGTTTCCAATCTTTTGTAGCCCCATATAGTCCTTTTAAGACGATCATCCATCACAGGCGGATCCTGATCCTTTGTATCATTTTGGATCGCTTCTCTTGCTGCTTTGCATATATCTTTCCACCTTCTGGAAGCGTTGCGATATATTTGTAGTTTCCTCTAATCTCTATATCCTTCCCTGAATCAAAAGCCGCACCTAGGTCTTCCTTAATCCATATCACTGATTCACTGAATGTAATAGCAAATCGGGAAATCAGCCTTTTCCATCTTACTGGTTGTCCTCGGCTCCTTTCCACCAAAAGTGCATCCCCTCTATGTTTTCTCGGATCAAGCCGCCAACCAATCAAATTATAATAGTAGTACAGATAATTTGATTGGTTTGCAGCTTGGTCTTAGAAAACTTATAGAGGATGCACTTGTGGTGGAAAGGATCTGAGGACAGCCACTAAGATGGAAAAGGACGATTGCTTGATTTGATAGTACATTCAGCTAATCAGGCCGGCTTATATGGATTAGGGAAGACCTGGGTGAGGCTTTTGAATCGGGGAAGGATATAAAGATTAGCGGAAACTACAAATATATCGCAACGCTTCCCAGAAGGTGAAGAGATATATGTAAAGCAGCAAGAGAAGCGATCCAAAATGATACAAATGATCACGCCTGTGATGGATGATCGTCTTAAAAGAACTATATGGGGCTTCAAAAGATTGGAAACAACTAGCGTTTACGCCAAGGCGGCGCTTGGCTTCAAAACGACGGTGAGTAGTTTTTTTGTTTGTATATATGTGTTGTGCGCCATTTTGGATATATATTGACCACCTTTTCGTTTTGTGCAGCGATTTCAAGGTGCACGTTCAAGGAGAACAGGAGACACAAGAGGCCGAGGGATACGTTCAAGGTGCACAACTATCCAAATATTAAACCATGAAGATTATATTATCTCTCGTTTTCTGCTAGGAGAAATATGAAAACATAAGGACATGATAGTGAAAAGTGAAAAATATGAGAACACATGGTGAATGGGGTCTTTATATAGGATAACCTGGTGTGGTGTGATTGGTGGAGATGGGGTGGTGCGGATTGGGTCTTTGATTTCGAAGTGGACGGTCGGGATTGGAGTGTGTGATGGGGATTGCCAACGTGGCACATGTTATCACCGGAATGTTATACATGTAAATTGTAGGGAAACTACATTGATGGTTTGGTAGTTGAGATATGTCGACATCTTGCAAAAAGGCTAAGCAAAAAATAATAAATGTGGGGGTACACTACATTGGTTTAGTAGTTGAGATATGAGAGTGTAATATGGGATATTACGTGTCTCTGTATCTCTGTGGTGATACGTCGACATCTTCTAGAAAATAATAAATGTATGCATAAAATGTTGGTGAAGAAGTATTGATGATGAAGAGGGTGTAGTAAAAGAAGAGAGAGTATATGTAAAAGTGTTGTTTGATAGGAACTTTTGAGCAAATAATACATACAAATTATAATTACACACTTTAGTTTTTATCCGTTTTTGTACGTTTTTGGCCGTTTTGTCCATCTTCATATGTTTATTCCGTTTTCTACGTTTCTTGAACGTTTTCATCCGTTTTATCCACTTTCATACGTTTTTTTCGTTTTCTTACGTTTTCTAACGGTTTCGTACGTTTTCTTACATTTTCATACTTTATCTGTTTTCTTTGTACGTCTTTTTCGTTTTCATACGTTTTCTTACGTTTTTCTATGTTTTGTTACGTTTTCATCCGCTATTTTTAGTTTTATTCGTTTTTTTGGGAAAAAAGGGACCTTCACCGTCAAATATATTAAAAGCACCCAAAAACAAAAAACTTATAGGGACAAACCCATATAAGCAAGTCCATATGACATACCGAAAACATGCTTCGGGAACATGCATAATAATGATATCGGCCTAAAGTTTTATCCGTTTTTGTACATATTATTTCCGTTTTGGTCGATTTTTTTCCTAAGTTTTTGTCCGCTATTTTACTTTTTTTTACGTTTTTTGCGTTTTGGTACGTTTTCATATGAAATGGATGAAAACGTATAAAAACGTACCAAAACGTAAAAAAAGGATAAAAATGCATAAAACATATGAAAACGTAAAAACGGACAAAAACAGAAAAAAGGCCAAAAACAAAAAAATAAAGCATACAAAACCGGATAAAACAGATGAAAACGGACAAAAAAACATACCAGAACGTATAAAAACGTACGAAAACGTTCAAAAAACATGGAACGTAAAAAAGCATAAAACTTATGAAAACGGACAAAAAACGAAAAAACGTATAAAATCGATAAAATTGATGAAAACATATAAATATGTAAGAATAAGTAAGAAAACGTATGAAAATTGACAAAAACATAAAAACCCTACAAAAACGGATAAGAACATAGGAAAACGAATGAAAACGGATAAAAACGTAGGATAACTTTCAAAAACGTATAATGTTTTAAAACATATGAAATGACGAAATACATAAAAAGGTACCCAAACGGATAAAAGCTCATAAAACGTATGAAAACGTAAGAAAATGTTCGAAAACATGCAAACGGACAAAAACGGACTTTAGCAAACCACATGGATATATTTTGCACTTTACTCAAAATGAATTAAGTTTGGGTCAATTATTAAAAAATATGATATTTCCAAATAGATATTTACGTGTTATTCTAAGTGGTCATAGAGGGAGTAACGTAAACAACCGGTCATGCAAACATGAGTAACCTCGATGAACATATTGAAACTTAAGTAACTTAGACGAACATTTGAGGAAACTTAAGTAACTTCTTTGTATAATAACCAATTAAAGTTGCACTTTTATAGTTAGAGAAAACAACACAATTTATGTTCCTTATACACTTTTTTATATATGTGGGTTTGTCTTCCCCACAGAAATGTTGTACTTAATTTCCACCATTAAACTACAGACTTAAGTTCTTTGTCCCTTTATAATATCGAAGTTACATTCTTCTTTCTAATTCATATGTTATCCTCTTATAAGAAAGTTTCAAAAATCCAATGCCCCTAAAAGATGATGGCCATGTACGGTTGATCACCCTGAACATGCTTAAATCCGGTCGTGATAAAGATTAATAGTATGAGTACGGTTGTAAATAATGCAATTTTCCTATCAACATGTTGTACTCAAATATACAATTATAGATTTTACTCACACATATGCATTCCTTGTTTTGTCCATCTTGTTGCATTTTGACTCTATTAAAAGGTATTTAGCTAGTTGTCTAAGCTACATTTTGATTTGGAGACTTCTACAAGAGGTTTAACTTCTAAGAAAAGAAACGAGGTAATTCATGTTTTTGATTTATTGTTCAGAATGGAGAGGTACTAGTTGTGCAATATAAGTTTGTCTTGTTAAAGTAAATTGTTTGAAGTGAGCACCTTTGTAGCAAAGTTTGCATTGATAGGTTTGACCTACTATATGGTCTTAACTAGTTTCACATAACAAACATAGCTTAGTTGTGGTCAAGACAAGTCATGGACTTTTAGCTATGACTTTTGTCGTGGCTAAAAGTAGTCCATGGCTAGAAGCCTCGATTTTTGTAGTAGGGTTATTTGCATCCTGTTGTGGTTAACAAAATACGTAACTTGGTGGTTATTTTGAAACGGATTATTATGCGGTTTAAACAAAATTGATATTTTATCTCATTACAGGAACACGCGCAATCGCCTTTTTTCTAAGGGTTTTCCAAACACTTTTTTCTTGTACGCAATCCCTAACATGCTCTGTGCGTTTTGTGTTGCACGTGAAGTACTAGGACACCCATGCTCTATTATTTTTTGTTCCTATTTGGTATGACATAGGGCATGTTTACTAAGATTACTGAAGTAGCTTATTTCATATTTAAAACATGATAAGGTGTTGTTTTGAGTACCCATACAACTTATGGCTTGACTTATAAGCTGCTTTTTGAGTAGTAAATGTTGAGGTGCATGCTTTCCAAAAAGCTTATTTAACTGAGAAGCAAATAGGCATGCGTAATGTTGCCCTAATTTTGTATTACAATGCCACCCTAATAGCCAAAATCCATCAAGATTTTGCCAAAAGAGTTAATTTAAAAGTGACTTTAATTGCACCAAAATGCAACATGCTTTCCTATTATGCTATTGCTTGCACATTTTTTTTTTAAAATTCCATCATTTTTTGTTGATGTAAATAAAATCTATTAACATTTTAATTTAACCTTTGAGTGTTTAAGATTGAAGATTCTGCTAGCTATAATATTAGTTTTGTTGTTTCGGTTGATGACACTATCGCCATGTCACAAAAGGTGTAGCAGACGTCTTGAGTGTTCAAATAGCATGCACGTGCTCATGTTACTAGACTTCAAGAAAAACACCCGATAATGACTATTCTTTTCGTGACGACACAATATATGTGGTAAACGGTTGACGGGGTTACATGTTAAATGTGAATGAGTGGAATAGAGTTTACATGCACATATACTTGATCAGGATAACAAAGTATATTAGTTGTAACAACAAAAGAAAAAGTAAACATTCATAATAAGAATGCTTTATATGTAAGGAAACGGTTATACTATTATTAAAAATCCAGATTACAATAAAGATAATTAACAGTAAATAAATAATAGTAAAAATAAATACAGACATACTAGTATAAACGATAATTACATAAAACAATAAAATCACAAAACGACTTACTAGATCACAAGCAAGAAAACACTCACGAGTTGAGGCATGTGTTTGACACGCTTAGCACTAAAGAGCCGAGGCACGTGTTTGACACACTTCCATTAAAACATATTCGCCTTCTGTTTTTCAGGGTACAACAACTAAAACAGTAAGCTGTATTGTCGGACTTAACAAAATTGCCTAGAATTTCACCTTCTCAGATGCGTAATCCATTTGTTGGAAATCAATAATACTTACTTATTGATTTGATGTGTGTCAAAGCTATGGAATTAGGGCCTTTATTTTTACACAATAGAGTCCTCACAAGTTTACTCATCCCACCGATGTGGGATAGAAAATAAACGTAAATTTCTTATTAAGCATGGTACCGAATGCCTAACTTTGAGACGCGATATCTCATTCACATCAACTCCATTTTGGACACAAAAAAGTTCACTGTGAAGCTCTCTACAAGGAGAACGCGAACTTACAAATTATTACTTATAAATATGAAACTTACATATAGGTAATTGTGTCCAAAGTTAATCAAAAATCACTTCGTCAACCAAATTTTCCAACATTATAAACCCAACAAAAGGAGTTCATGTTACCGTAATCGACCTAACAAATGGCTTAGTGATCTTTTAATTAAGATGAGCACTAATCAACTTCATCTTATTACCTGGCCTAGAAGTTTCAATATTTTGACAAAAATATTTAAAACCTTTAAAGAAAACACACGTGAAAACAACAAGAAAAATAAGACGATAGTGCAAACTCATTTTGTTTTGTTACCTCTTAGCAATCTTGTTAGCAACCTGTAAACTTCCCATGACAAATTAATCCCATATTTGTGTCTTGCATGACTCAAAACAAAACAAATGAATCTTTAAATGTTTTAAACTTAAGATTTATCAGTTTTGATCAATATTTTTATAACTATATATGTATAATGCTTAATTCAAACTCCAAATTTGACCCATATGTTGTTTCAATTGATTGTGCATATCTTTGAAAAAATAAATAAATGAGTAAAATTATTAAATTATATGCAATCTGTTAATTAATAAAGGTTGACCGTTGACTGTTGACTGTTGATTGTTGACTGTTGACTGTTGACTGTTATGTTGTTGACTGTTGACTGTTGACTGTTGACTGTTGACTGTTGACGGTTGACTGTTGACTATTGACTGTGGACAGTGGACTGTGGACTATTGGTATTATAAATACTTTTGTATTCTCTTTGTTTAATAAATCAAGTCATCAATTCAAGCATATATTTTGCATTGCATCTTTTGTTTCTACATGGTATTAAGAGCCAAGTTTAAGTCGATATATATTGTCATCCTCCGGTCGTCAACTAACTGTTGGCAATCAGGAGGGATCCCGTTTAATGTTTGTTGTTTGATGTTGTACATATATTGGTATTGGTATTGAATGGTTCTGGTTTCTGTTGGTTACATCTGGTTCTGCTTCTGCTCAGTTTTGCCTGATCATCTGCCTGCATTTGCTCTTGTTCATCTTTGTATTTGTGTGCATCTGTGTTCTGCAACTGCCTGCATCTCCTATCGTTCATCTTCGTATTTGTCTGATTCTGTGCTATGCATCTGTCTGAATCTGCATCTGTCTGTCAGAATCTATTGTCTGAACTATATGTCTGCATCAGTTTGTTTGAATATCCTCATATCTACTTGTTATCGTTGGTTTCAGAGATTGCATCATCATTTGGTATTTGCATTGACTTCGGCATCGGCATTGGCATCGGTATTGGATTGGCATTAGTGTTGGGAATGATGATGTTATGGTCTTAACTAATCCGACTATGTCTTGAATAGTTATGTGTAGCATCTCCAGCATTAACATCATGTTTTGGTTTCGCATGGTTCTGCCTGGTTACATATTTGCTTTACAGATTGCAGATGTGTTTGGTTTCGCCTGGTTTCATATGATTTTGTCTGTTTACACTTCTGCTTAACAGATTGCAGATGTGTTTTGGTTGCCTGGTTACACTTCTGCTTTATAGCTTGCAGATGTGTTTTGGTTTTGCCTGGTTTCGCATGATTATGTCTGTTTACACTTCTGCTTTACAGATTGCAGATCTCTTTGGTTGCATGGTTACATATATGCTTTTGCAGATGTGTTTTGTTGCCTGGTTACACTTTTGATTTACAGATTGCAGATGTGTTTGGTTGTCTGGTTACATGTTCGCTTTACAGATTACAAATATGTTTGGTTATGATTTTGTCTGTTGTCTGCCGTCTGCCGTCTGCCGTCTTCCGTTTGCCGTCTGCCGTCTGCCGTCTGTCGTCTGCCGTCTGCCGTCTGTTGTCTGCCGTCTGCCGTCTGCCGTCTGTTGCCGTCAGCCGTCTGTCGTCTGCCGTCTGTCGTCTGCCGTCTGCCGTCTGCCGTCTGACGTCTGCCGTCTGACGTCTGCCGTCTGACGTCTGCCGTCTGACGTCTGCCGTCTAACGTTTGACGTCTGACGTCTGCCATCTTCCGTCTTCCGTCTTCCGTCTGCCGTCTGCCGTCTGCCGTCTGCCGTCTGCCGTCTGTCGCCTGCCGTCTGCCTTTTGCTGTCTGCTGTCTGCTGTCTGCTGTCTGCTGTCTGCTGTCTGCTGTCTGCTGTCTGCTGTCTGCTGTCTGCTATTGCTATTTGTTGTTGATGTCTGCTGTCTGATTTAGGAGTTTTTATGTCAAACTCTAAATCTAGCATTGTGAGTTTGAGGGGGGATATTAATTAATAAAGGTTGACCGTTGACTGTTGACTATGATTTAGCTCATAAAGTTTGAGGGGGATATTAAGGTTTCATCTTTGTTTTGTATTATAAATACTCTTGTATTCTCTTTATTTGATAAATCAAGTCATCAATTCAAGCATATATTTTGCATTGCATCTTTAGTTTCTACACAATCCTAGTCTTTTGGCAATTGATAGTTGTATTCACAATCAATAAAAATGTTCACGAGGCAGTTGGATGGACATATTTTCAGACTTAGTTTTGAAGACAAATATAAGTTATAATCAAGACTCAAACACTGTGAAACTGATGTGAGGTTTACAATACTCTGCCAGAAGGAAACATATTGACTGATCCAGCCTAAAACTATCATAAATGATCTGAGGTACACATAGACTGATAAATATAGTGTTTAATTATTATATAAACATATTTCGTAGTAGGCATTGAAGATATATGCGTTTGTAAAAATAATGATCAAGTGGTCGGGTTTATGATGTTTAAATAACATATTCGGTTTTATGTTGCACATATTAACATAAAATGAATAAAACATGTTTCATACGAAATATATGGTTTTAAAACGGGTAAAAAATGAGGTTTTCCATGTATAAGTTGCCCGGGAGAGCGAGTCTTATTAAATCAAATGTACGCGGACTCACCGGATTAATCCCGACACCGGATCCGACCCTCATCCGGTTGATATATAGTTTTTGAAAGGAAATTCTATTATCAAAAGTTTATAACATAAGAACAATACTCCCATTTTTATGAAATTTAAAAAACATGCAAATAACGAACCATAGAACTATCGAATGCAAAAGTTCATAAGTTTATGCTCTTACGAGGTCATCATTGCTAATTAGTTACTATTCCGAACGATTCATATTTCGATTCTTATTTAATTATGCCACCTTCCATCTTTGTCTTTGAGAGCCGTTCCTTAATACAAGTTAAAAACTTATCGGGAACCCAAGGAAAGATTTTGTAAAAACACTAGTGGTACTTGATCTAATGAACAAAAAGAGAATTATTGTTGCACATATTTTATTACAGTTTCTCAAATTTGAAGCCTTTTTTCGCATAAAGGACTTACAAGTCTATATGTGTAGCATTTATTGTTTGTAACATGTATGCTAGAATCATTTTCTTACCAAGTTCTCTTAAGCATTATAATTT
Source organism: Tanacetum coccineum (assembly GCA_026074375.1). Lineage (NCBI taxonomy): Eukaryota > Viridiplantae > Streptophyta > Magnoliopsida > Asterales > Asteraceae > Tanacetum > Tanacetum coccineum. The sequence goes on from BQNB010108407.1 coordinate 21,003, forward strand.
CTCAATATTAAGTTCTTTTTTTTTCACACGAAACGAACTTTTTGCAGGTCTTGACTCTTGACACTTTTATATGCGTGTTACGTATATATATATTTCGAGTTTACATTGTGTTGTGACATTCAAAAGTAGACAATAGTTAAACCACTTATCTACCAAAACAAAAAAACCATATGCAATACTTGAGGTTGCTCATAAAATAGTCTTAAACTTAGAAGAAAAAACAACATTCAAGCTAAAAACCATATGCAATACTTCGCAAACACTTGTCTCTTATATTTTCTCAACATCTAAGAGAAGGAGGTACGGTGGCGCCGTTTCTGGTGCCATCGCCAACAGCGCCAGAAAATGGTTGGCGCACCGTTTCTGCCGTCTGTCGTCTTCCGTTTGCCGTTTGCCGTCTGCCGTCTGCTCTACTGTCTGTTGTCTGCTGTTGCTATTTGTTGTTGATGTCTGCTGTCAGTTTTCTTGTCAAACTCTCAATCTAGCATTGTGAGTTTGTGGGAGATATTAATTAATAAAGGTTGACCGTTGACTTTTGACTATCAGTTAGCTCATAAGAGTCCCATGACCCACCTGGCTATTAGGGTTTCATCTTTGTTTTGTATTATAAATACTTTTGTATTCTCTTTATTTAGTAAATCAAGTCATCAATTCAAGCATATATTTTGCATTGCATCTTTAGTTTCTACACAATCCTAGTCTTTTGGCAATTGATAGATGTATTCACAATCAATAAAAATGTTCACGAGGCAGTTGGGTGGACATATTTTCAGACTTAGTTTTGAAGACAAATGTAAGTTATAATCAAGACTCAAACACTGTGAAACTGGTGTGAGGTTTACAATACTCTGCCAGAAGGAAACATATTGACTGATTCAGCCCAAAACTATCATAAATGCAAGCCAAGAGAGGAAACTAAATATGAGGTACACATGGAAAAGAAGATAAATGATCTGAGGTACACATAGACTGATAAATGTAGTGTTTAGTTATTATATAAACATATTTCGTAGTAGGCATTGAAGATATATGCGTTTGTAAAAGTAATGATCAAGTGGTCGGGTTTATGATGTTTAAATAACATATTCGGTTTTATGTTGCACATATTAACATAAAATGAATGAAACATGTTTCATACGAAATACTATGATTTGGTAACAAAAGGTTCAAAAGAGAGGAAACAAGATGCATTATATGGTTTTAAAACGGGTAAAAAATGAGGTTTTCCATGTATAAGTTACCCGGGAGGGAGAGTCTTATTAAATCAAATGTACGCGTACTCACCGGATTAATCCCGACACCGGATCCGACCCTCATCCGGTTGATGTATAGTTTTTGAAAGGAAATTCTATTATCAAAAGTTTATAACATAAGAACAATACTCCCATTTTTATGAAATTTAAAAAACATGCAAATAACGAACCATAGATCTATCGAATGCAAAAGTTCTTATGTTAACATCTTACGAGGTCATCATTGCTAATTAGTTACTATTCCGAACGATTCATATTTCGATTCTTATTTAACGTGGCCTTAAGAAATAAGCCGTTCCTTAATACTAGTGGTACTTGATCTAATGAACAAAAAGAGAATTATTGTTGCACACATTTTATTACAGTTTCTCAAATTTGAAGCCTTTTTTCGCATAAAGGACTTACAAGTCTATATGTGTAGCATTTATTGTTTGTCACATGTATGCTAGAATCATTTTCTTACCAAGTTCTCGTAAGCATTATAATTTCTCAATATTAAGTTCTTTTTCTCAATATTAAGGACTCTTGACACTTTTATATGCGTGTTACGTATATATATAGTTCGAGTTTACATTGTGTTGTGACATTCAAAAGTAGACAATAGTTAAACCACTTTTATCAAACTTGAGGTTGCTCATAAAATAGTCTTAAACTTAGAAGAAAAAACAACATTCAAGCTAAAAACCATATGCAATACTTCGCA
>BQNB010108408.1:0-22958 GCA_026074375.1 Tanacetum coccineum
ATCAGATGGGCGGCCCCCTTAGCTCATAAGGGCGACCCCCTTATCAATAAAGGGGGCCGCACCATAATTAAGGGGGCCGGCCATACAGTTCACGGGTTTTACTGTTTCTTTCTGCTTTTTGACTCTCTTTTACCTAGCCTCAGCTATCCTTACCCAGAAAACTCGAACATATTTTGGAAATCCTTAAACTAATTCAAATCCATTCCATTTCCAAACCATTCTCTTCCAATAAATTCCCTCCAAATGTTTACCACCACTTCATCATCTTCTTCATCCATTATCAACCACCATAAACCTCCATGGCATCCACTAGAGCTTCCATTTCTAAAGCTTCCAAAAGACCAAAAATCAACATCATTCCACCAAAACAATTGTTTGTGGATTTAACTCAAGATGACACTAAAACCCCATCACCCAAACATCAACTCCCATCACCTAGTGCTCCAAATGCACCTTCAAAAACACCATCAACTAAAGATAACTCTTCATCCTCCATTGACTACATGCCAAAATCACCAACCTCCTCCACATCACCATCAACCAATGGTTACTTGAACTCACCAACATCTCCTCCTCCAAGAGTTCCTCCACCACTTCCAACTCAACAAAATGAACCCATAGAGATAATCATCACCCCATCACCCCCATCACCTCTCTTTGGTCATCCCATTTCATGGAATCTACTTGAAGCACATGGAGCAACATGCTTATGTTGTATCCATAACCGTAGACTTATCCTTGGCTTAAGTGAAGAACTTCAATACATGTTTTCTTACATTGAACACATGCTTTCACAAACACCACCACCAAATTCGCCACCACCACCATCATTTTCTCTAAACTAGACATACACCATGTTTAGCCATTTTTTAAATAATTGTCAGCCAAACCTTTTGCAAGCAAGTCCTATAGAATTCTAGGAATATTATGACCTTTGTAGTTTAATTTTATGTATGTTGTATGTCATATGCTTCAAGCATATTATTTAAATTTAATGTATGCATGATTGTGTTTTATACACAATTCTTATGTTTAATGAATGGTCTTTAATCTTATGTTTCAAGTATGCATTTGCTTGTCTTTATTTTTTGAATGACTCCTAACTATATAAGTTAAGTTTAGTTGATATATATTGTGATTGTTAGTTTACACAAATACCTTGACACTTCTTAAGCATTATAAATATGTTTAAATATTTTTCTTTCCTTTGCTATATGTTAGAAATATTGGTGTTGTTCTTTTAACTTGTTTTTGTAGCAAAGTTACCATATAGCGACGATTCCTAGATGCACTCGGAACTGAGGGGAGCAACACCTCAAGGAGGATCAACTTTATTCCGTTGCGAGTTTACTCACATATCTCGACAGATAGCCTTTATTGATTCTACAAAAGGGGGAGAAATGGAAATGAAACTCACTAAATACTTGTTTTAAAAAAAAAAAAAAATAATTTTTTACATTTAATTGAGTTTAGAGTTTGAATCATTAAAAAGGGGGAGATTGTTGATAAGAAATAATGCTAAAAACATTATTAATATTTTTTGAACCTCTCTATGTTTTGATAATCCACAAAATGTAAAAACGTTTCAATGTAAAATTAAACGTAAACAATAATTAGTAGTAAATTTTCATTTCGGAAATTTAATACTTAACCTTAAAATGTATGATAAATAAATGCTTAATTGCATTTTTATGATCAAAGGAATTTTATTCAACCTCATATTTTATAAAATGTACAAACGATTTTTATAAACATTTACAAACATTTTTTTGTATTTCAAAAGAAATGTTTTAATTCAAAATAAATATTTGAATTCAAGATTTTCTATCCAAAACATCTAGAAATGTTCCAGAAAACACCTCCCTCGGAAAAACAAAAGGGAGCGACGTCCTAAAGCCTGGGCGGGCCCCCTTCAAATACAAGGCGCCCCCCTTAGAGTTATAATGGGCCCGTCATAGAGCTAAAGTGGGCCGGCCAGACAAAAACCGCTACCGCAGCTTGCCTATAAATATTAGACTGTTTCCCCACTGATTCTTCTTACCTTTTTGCACTCATGGTCTTTTATGTCTAAAATCATTTCCACACATCTCCTACAATCCTTTGATCATTTAAATCATAAGCTTTGTTTCTAATTATTTCAAGCTTGAATTCCTCAAGAGCAAGAGAAGAATACTTCTTATCATCAAGATCAAGAAATGTTATAGTTTAGTTGGTCTTTTGTAAGTTGTGTATATCTTGTAATCATTTGTGTATATTGTGAAGGTGTGTATTGTAGTTGTGTATAATAGTTTAGATTGTGGTGATCATTGAAAGTATAGTTTAGATCGTGGTGATCATAGTAAGTATGTTAGATTGGTGTGATCATAGTAAGTGTCCTAGGTGAAGTAAAGTAGTGAAGTGAAGAGAGGTTGTAGAAAGTGAAAGTGAATTAGTGAATTGTTGTGAAGAAGTGCTGTTAGTATTTTAAGTATCTTAAAATAACAAAAGTTGTGTAGATTGGTTCAGCTAGGATTAAGCTCGACATTTGAGGCTTATTGGTTAGAAATCGGTGTAAGCTTAGTGTGAACGGTCACTTTCCTCTACTTAAAGGGAGTTTGTTTGACAATAGTGAAGAGAACGCTCGAATTTTTTTTGTGCTTCGAGGGAGTGGAGTAGTGCGAAGAGGTGCTTCTCTTACCAAACCACTATAAATCCTTGTGTTGTGTTTGAGAGCGATTTCTCTTTGTGTTGTGGTTTGATCTTTCTAATGCTTATCTCTTGTCTTTCATATCATTTATATACTTATTTGTATTATTCATATTGTGCACATATTGAGATTACATAAAGTCGAATCTAAGTTTTTATAAATAAACTATATATCATATTAAAAAGCGGTAAACTATTCAACCCCCCTTCTAGTTTTCCACACAAAACCAAAACCATCACCTACATTCTTTCAAAACACTCCCATTCAATCCTAAATTAATCATAAACTAATTCCCGTCATTCCTTAACAAGATTAAACCACCATGCATGATTTTTCTCAAGTTCTTGATTTTCATGATTTTTTTTATTTTTAAGGGTTTTGATCTAATTGGGTACAATCAGTGTTATAAGGGTTTTATTACAAGTATTTGTACAAGATTTGGTGTAACAAAAATCAAGTAAGAGTTTTGTTTTGGTTGTTGAGGTTTCGGCTAAAGGATCAAACCAACAGGGTTTGATTGTCTTGATTTTTCTTGTGTTGCATTAAGTTTGTAAGTATTATTATTACTCTTTACATTGATTAAACTATATATTGTGTGCATGTATTTAATTTTATATTGAGAATTCATAGATTGTGTTGCATGTCGCGTTTCAAGGTTCATGGTTGGTTTGAGATGATTAGTAGTGGTGTTAGGCTAGTTTAAGTGTGTTGGCGATGAGAGGAATTGGTGTTTTGAAGGGGTTTAAATCTACCCAATTAGAGCAGAAAATTAGAGTGTCAAGTTGTGCAAGTCAAAATTATTAAAACTGATTTTAGGCTTAAAAATATGGTAGAGGATGTCCGTAGCTTCGATTCGATATATGGATCGTTTGATAACTCTTAAAAACGAAGTTTTTAGGGCCGTCGGAAGTTAGAAAATTGGTAAAATCAAATTCTGCACTAGTTTAAAAATTGTAATTTTCTGCAGAATTTCGCAGGCGTATTTTCATCATTTTCTGTTGAGTTTTGGGTCTCGAGTATAACTAAAACGTTGTTTAAAATTCCGTTTTACCCTTCCGTGAGGATATCTAAGTCCAAAAACGCATATTAACGAGTCAAAAAGCTTAGAAATAGATACTAAATTGTTTTAAGAAAAATATGGTTTGTGCAGAATTTTGTAAGAGTATTTTCATCATGTTCGGTCGAGTTTTGAGTCTCGGGTATAACTGAAAAGTTGTCCGGAATGATGTTTTATGTCAAACGCTAATATACCTCATAATTAATAACGTATTTTGACTAGTCGTTTTGACGGGTCAAACTTAAGAAAATTTATATTAAAAAGTCAAGGTAGGCGAAATTTTTAAGAATGGTTAATTAGTATAAAAGAAATTGGTTAGACTTATAATACTATAACAAGAACTATTTTTACAACTAATAAGTTAGACTTACACTCTTGGTCGAGACTAAAACCTTAATCTTTTAAAATGGGTAATTTTCATAAAAAATATAAAGTTGTCGGAATGGTTAAAACGAATTATAAACTTAAAGCAAAACACTTAGTGAGTATTAATATGTAAGTTTGGCACGTACATGGATGCTACAATATAAGATTCCATACATGTCAGAATATATATATTTTATATACTTATGCAAAATATGCATTTTCTTATAAATATATTCTAATCGCGTACCCATATATTATTATAGGTTGTTGGGAATTAAAAGTATTTACACTTAGTACTGCCAAGCCAAAGACTTTGTACTGCTTAAGTTATAACTGCCAGTATTAACTATTTAGTACTGCTAGAAGAAAGTTAGTACCGCCAGTACTAACTTAACACTGCTGAAGGAGTTAAGACTGTTGCATGAAGATTTAAGACTGCTAAAGAGATAATGACGTATGAAGTGATATGTATTGACTTATTCAGAGTATATTCTATTTAGTTAGAAAGATATGTATAAGATTAATATTTTAGAAGATTTGTAGTTATCTTGTAAAGGACTCCTTGGTGTATAAAAGAAAATCCTAGGTTATGGTGTTATGTGTGATTCATAGACATCTTTGTTATATAGCTTCAAGGTTGTAAACCCTAGTACTACACAGAGTACTCGTATTATTGATAATAATATTGTAGCTTTTCAGTTATATCATTGTTCTTAAAGTTTACTGTTTCATTCTTCTAAGTATTAAAGAGTAGATTCCGCATACTCTTTAGTATTCACAAAGTTTCTACCATAGTTGTTTTGGATTTATCCTAGGTAACTTAACCTTTACAAGCTAAGGAATAGATCTAGAGTTGGGATCAACAAGTGGTATCAGAGCTTGTGTTCTGAAACTTTGATCTAGAAGAAGCAAACAAGAAGAATCCTTTACTCATAAAGAAGAGATGGATCTAGAAACTGCTTAAACTAATACTACTGCAAAATTGCCCATTCTCAAACAGGGTGAATATAAAATGTGGAAGCTAAGAATTGAGCAATACTTTCAAGTACAAGACTATGCTCTATGAGATGTCATAGAGAATGGAAACTCATTCAAACCAGTAGCTCAAACAACAACAAATGCTGAGGGTACCTCAACTACACTAATACCAGTTCCTGTAACTACTGAAGAAAAGGTTCAAAAGAAGAATGATGTGAAGGAAAGAAGTATGTTACTGATGGCACTTCTAAATGAACATCTATTGACATTTAATTAGTACAAGGATGCTAAGACTTTGTTTGCTGCTATACAAACAAGATTTGGTGGTAATAATGCCACAAAGAAGACTCAGAAGACTCTTCTGAAGCAAATGTATGAGAACTTTAGTGCTCCAAGCACATAGTCTCTTGACTCTATTTTTAAAAGGCTTCAGAAGATTGTAAGTCAGCTGGCTATTCTAGGTGAAAATATTTCACAAGAAGATCTCAATTTGAAATTTTTGAGAAGTATGCCTTCTGAGTGGAATACTCATGTTGTGGTCTGGAGGAATAAACCTGATCTAGACACAATGAGCTTTGATGATCTCTACAACAATTTCAAGATTGTTGAACAAGAGGTTAAAGGAACTGCAAACTCAAGCTCAAGCTCAAGTTCTTAGAACATGGCATTTGTGTCATCTCCTAGCAGTACTAATGAAGTTAATACTGCTTATGGAGTTAGTACTGATAACACTCAAGTTAGCCCTGCTAGCACTGCTAGTACTCAAGTTAGTATTGCTAACTTAAGTGATGCCACTGTTTATGCATTTTTGGCCAATCAACCAAACGGGTCTCAACTTGTACATGAGGACCTTGAACAAATCAATAAAGTTGACTTAGAACAAATGGATTTGAAGTGGCAGTTAGCATTACTAAGCATGAGGACAAGAAGGTTTTTCCAAAAAACTGGTAGAAAGATCACTATCAATGGGAGTGACACAGCTGGATATGACAAGTCCAAGGTGGAGTGTTTTAACTGTTATAAGTTGGGACATTTTGCAAGGGAGTGCAGAGGACCTAGAAACCAAGATTGTAGGAACTGGAATCAAGACAGCTCTAGAAGAACTGTAAATGTGGAAGAAACTTCTTCCAAAGCTATGTTGGCTATTGATGGATCTGGTTTTGACTGGAGCTATATGGCAGATGATGAAGTCCCTACAAACATGGCTCTTATGGATTTTTTTAGACTATAAGGTACATAATGACAAAACTTGTTCAAAACCTGTTTAAAAAGCTTTGAAACTCTTAAAACTTAATTTGATGATTTAAGAATAGAGCTTAACAAATCTGAGTTTAATTTAGCTACTTATAAAAGAGGGCTAGTGGAAGAGCATCTGTATTTTACAAAGAATAGAGGTTATTTTTGTGAGCAACTGCTGGTCTTAAAAGAGGATAATCTCATATAAAGACTTAAAACTTTAGTTAGCTAAAAGTGAGTTAGAAAAGCTTATGCAAGAAAAAGAAAGCATTCAACTTAAAATTAAAATTTTTGATAATGCTTCTAAAAGTCTAGACAAATTAATAGGGAGTCAGATAACTGATAATAGTAGAAAGGGTGGGGTTTGTAAGCTATAATGTTGTTCCACCTCCCCTTACAGGGTTATTTTCACCCCCAAACCTTGATTTGTCCAACTCTGGTCTAGAGGAGTTCCAACAGCTTGAGTTTGAAGGATATGGACCTAAGACTAGTAAGAGTGTCAGTGAAGATACTTCTAATGAGGTTAGGGAATCTCCTGATGCCGCATTAGTTGAGGAGTTGGTGTCAGATGATAAGTTAAAAAAGAAAACTGTTTTTCCTACTGTTGCTAAGATAAAATTTGTTAGACCTCAACAACAAGAAAAACCAGTTAGGAAACCAGTTAAGTATGCTGAAATGTACAGGTCACAAACTTCTAGGGGAAATCAAAGAAACTGGAATAATCAGAAGTCCCAACAGCTAGGAAGTGACTTTGTGATGTACAATAAAGCTTGTTTTGTCTATGAAAGTTTTGACCATATGCAACCTAACTGCAATTACCATCAAAGGGAAAGGGTGGTAATTAGGAATAATTATACAAGGGTGAATTACAATTATTCTGCTAAAAAATCTCACCCTAGTGCTCACAGGAATATAGTTCCAAGAGCAGTTTTAATAAAAACTAGCCTAAGACCACTTAATACTGCTCATCCCAAAACTATAGTTTATAGTGCTAGATCAATGTCACGTTTTTCTAAATCAGCATAATCAATTGTAAATAGGCCCTATCAAATAAGAACATCATTAACAAACAAAAATTTTAACCAAAAAGTTAATACTGCTAAGGGAAAATTTTATACTGCTAGGCCAAAAGCAGTTAATACTACTAGGCCAAATACAACAGTAGTTAATGTTGTTAGGGCAAATCAGGTTAATGTTGTTAAGGCCTCAGCATGTTAGGTTTGGAGACCTACCAAACTTAACAGTGCATCAATTACTTTGAAGAGACACAATTATGTTGATGCACGAGGCAGATCCAAGTCAGTGATGGCTTGGGTCCCTAAAGGAAACTAATTTCCTTATTTTTATGTGCAGGGTCATCCACAAAAAGAAGATCAAGGCTATGTTGATAGTGGATGCTCAAGGCACATGACAGGGAACATGTCCTATCTCTCAAACTTCAAGGAATTTAATAGAGGGTATATTACATTTAGGGGAGGAGCCAAAGGAGGAAAAATTACTGGTAAAGGAACTCTTAAAACCGGTAAGCTTGATTTTGAGGATGTGTACTTTGTCAAGGAGTTACAGTTTAACCTTTTTAGTGTTTCACAGATGTGTAACAAAAAGAACAGTGTTCTTTTTACTGACACTGGAAAGTCAGGTTTTACTTAAAGTTCCTAGAAAGAACAACATGTACAGTGTTGATATGAAGAATATTGTTCCTAAAGAGAGTTTAACGTGTCTTGTTGCAAAGGCCACACTTGATGAATCAATGCTTTGGCATAGGAGGCTAGGTCATGTAAAATTTAAAACTATTAATAAACTTGTTAAGGAAAATCTTGTGAGAGGTTTACCTATAAAACATTTTGAAAATGACCAAACCTGTGTTGCTTGCCTTAAGGGAAAGCAATACAAAGCCTCATGTAAGTCCAAGATTCACAACTTTATTACTCAGCCTTTATTCATGTTGCATATGGACTTGTTTGGTCTAACTTTTATAAGTAGCTTCATGAATAAGAAGTATTGTCTAGTTGTCACTGATGATTATAGCAGATTTACTTGGGTTTTCTTTTTAGCATCTAAGGATGAGACTAGTAGCATTCTTAAGAGCTTTATAACTTAGATAGAAAATATAGTTGATAAGAAAGTAAAGATAATCAGATGTGACAATGGAACAGAGTTTGAAAATAGAGTTATGAGTGAGTTTTGTGAAAAGAAAGGCATTAAGAAGGAATTTAGTGTAGCTAGAACTCCTTAGCAAAATGGTGTTGCTGAGAGGAGAAATAAAACACTAATTGAGGCTGCTAGAACCATGTTAGCTGACTCTAAGTTACCTACTACATTTTGGGCTGAAGCAGTTAATACTGATTGATATGTGCAGAATAGGGTATTAGTAGTTAAGCCTCATAACAAGACCCCTTATGAACTATTTAGAGATAGAACTCTTGCTCTAAGCTTCATGAGACCATTTGGGTATCATGCTTAATACCTTAGATCATTTAGCCAAGTTTGATGGAAAGTCTGATGATGGATTCTTTGTTGGATACTCATTGAATAGTAAGGCTTTTAGGGTATACACCATTAGAACTAGGAAAGTAGAAGAAAACTCACATGTTAGGTTCTTGGAGGATAAGCCTATTATTGCAGGTGATGGTTCAAAGTGGCTGTTTGATATTGATGTTCTAACAAAATCAATGAATTATGTGCTAGTTTTTGCAGGTACAAACTCTAATGATTTTGTAGGTACAAAAGAAAGTATTGGTGCAGGTCAATCTAGCAAGGAGACAGGATCTAGCCAAGACTACATTTTGATGCCACTATGGAAAGATGGTTCACTATTTGATTCTTATTCAAAGAATGCTAGCAATGATGAATCACAACCTTCTAGTGATGCTGGAAAGAAGGATGTTGAAGGTGTAAGTAAAGAAAGTGGAATTAATGATCATGAGAGGCCTAAAAATAGTGCTCAAGATGTTAATACTGCTGGGCCAAGTATTAATACTTCTAGTTCAACTGCTTATACTGATCATGCTTTACTTGAAGCCACACATGCTGATTTCTTTCGTGATGAAACAGAAGTGGATATGAGCAACATCACTACCACATATCCAGTTCCTTCTACTCCAAATACAAGAATCTATAAAGATCATTTACTTGATCATGTGATAGGTGATGTGCAGTCTGATGTACAGACAAGAAGAATGACAAAGACTACAAATGAACAAGGATTTATTAGTGCTGTTTATAAAGGGAAAACTCATGAAGACCTTCATACTTGTATGTTTGCTTGTTTCCTATCCCAGGAAGAACCCAAAAGGATTGCCAAAGCTCTAAGTGACTCAGCTTGGGTAAAAGCAATGCAGGAAGAGCTTCTACAGTTTAAGCTACAAAAGGTTTGGATACTAGTGGATTTACCTAAGGGTAAGAGGGTTATTGGTACAAAATGGATTTTTAGGAACAAGAAATATAAGAGAGGCATAGTAATCAGGAACAAAGCAAGGCTGGTTGCATAGGGATATACTCAAGAAGAAGGCATAGACTATGATGAAGTTTTTGCTCCTGTAGCAAGAATTGAAGCAATAAGGCTGTTCTTAGCCTATGCTTCCTTTATGGTATTTATGGTGTATCAGATGGATGTGAAAATTGCTTTCCTTTATGGTACGATTGAAGATGAGGTATATGTGTGTCAACCTCTAGGGTTTGAAGATCCTGACTACCCAGACAAAGTCTACAAGGTGGTGAAAGCACTTTATGGTTTGCATCAAGCTCCAAGAGCCTGGTATGAAACCTTGGCCAAGTATTTATTGGACAATGGGTTTCACAGAGGAAAGATAGATCAGACCTTGTTTATCAAGAAGCAAAAAGGGGATATCTTACTTGTACAGGTCTATGTTGATGACATTATCTTTGGCTCTATAAAGAAGGAGTTGTGTACTGAGTTTGAGAAACTGATGCATGACAAGTTTCAGATGAGTTATATGGGAGAACTCACTTTCTTCTTAGGATTGCAAGTGAAGCAAAAGGAAGATGGGATATTTATCAGCCAGGATAAATATGTAGCTAAAATATTGAGGAAGTTTATTTTTACAGATGTCAAGACAGCTAGCACTCCAATGGATACATAAAAGCTTTTGCTCAAGGACTTAGATGGTGATGATGTTGATGTTCATCTCTACAGGTTAATGATTAGATCATTGATATATCTTACATCATCTAGACCAGACATTATGTTTGCAGTATGTGCATGTGCCATATTCCAAGTCACACCTAAGGTTTCACACTTACATGCCGTGAAAAGGATTTTTAGGTACCTAAAAGGCCAACCTAAATTGGGCCTTTGGTATCCTAGAGATTCTTCCTTTGATTTGGTGGCATATTCTGATAGTTATTATGCTGGAGCAAGCTTAGATAGGAAGTCTACAACAGGAGGTTGTTAGTTCCTATGGTGCAGATTAATCTCATGGCAGTGCAAGAAGCAAAGTGTGGTTGTTACTTCCTCTACTAAAGCTGAATATGTGGCTGTTGCTAGTTGATGTGGACAAGTACTCTAGATTCAGAATCAAATGCTGGATTATGGGTATAATTTTATGCACACCATGATTAATATTGACAATAACAGTACTATATGTATTATTAAGAATCTTGTTTTACACTCTAAAACAAAACACATAGAGATTAGACATCATTTTATAAGAGACTGCAATGATAAAAAGTTAATTCAAGTGGTTAAAATACACACAGATAACAATTTTGTAGAATTACTTACAAAAGCCTTTGATGTTGGAAGGTTTCAGTACTTGGTTGCAAGTATTGGAATGCTAAATCCTTGATGTTTTAATCTCTTTGTGTCTTTGTAAAGTTTTGTAAAGGATTAGTACTGTAGTTGTATCAATTAGTACTACTAAGTATAACTAGTACTGTTAGTTATACTTAAGACTGCTAGTTAAAACTGTTAGTCAAAATTACTACTGTTAAGAAGAAAATACTTTGGATTGTGTATTCTTCGTTTTGGACTAACACTTGCAGGATAAGGAAAGCAGTATGGTTGGATTGTGGAGTTTGTTAGAGGAAAAGCTGTTGATTATTAGAATACTTAACCTCTGAAGTATTGATTGAGGGGAGGTTAATTGTGTTAATATGCAGTAAAGAATGGATGGAAGGGAATGTAACATCACTTTATGAGACTATGTTGATACAACATCAAGCAGAAGTGGGTGAAGGGTAAGGACAACCCACTGATCCCCAACACACATCCACCACTGCTTCAACATCTAATCTTGAACCAATCACTGTTTCATCTTCCTTTCAACCTAAAAAGACCCAAAGACCTAGGAAAGCCAAAGGGGCCACTAAGATATCTTAGTCTAGTGTCTTGAATTGATTGTAGTTACCGACCAACCTATGCCACTCTCTCAGGCTGAAACCCCCTTTTACCTGTTAGAATTAGGTTTAGAACTAACATAGGTTTAGCCTAGGTTTGACTTAGATTAGATTTAACATAGATTAGATAACCAAAATATAAATAAATTGGGAGATTTAACCTCGCTTCAAGTGTTCGACACCCTACTTACCACTAAAACAACCAGCAAGAAAGATTCTTATAGATTCTAATCTTGCTACGGGGGCATAGGTTTCATCGAAATCTATTCCTTCTTGTTGGTTGTATCCTTGTGCCACAAATCTAGCTTTATTTCTAGATACAACACCATTTTCACCTAATTTATTTTTAAAGACCTATTTAGTACCTATTATGGTTTGCTTTTCGGGAGGAGGGACAAGACTCCAAACATCATTTGTTTTAAATTGATTGAGTTCTTCTTGCATAGCCATAGTCTAACTTTCATCTTGTATGGCTTCTTTGACATTTTTGGGTTCTATGGATGACACGAAACAAAAGAAGTTACTTTGGTTTTAAACTTGAGACCTTAAGGTCCTTTCATTTAGATTACCTATGAAGGTTTCTAGGGGGTGATCTTTAGATTCTTTGATGTTTATGATTTCTTTGTTTAATGGTTCATTTTCCTTGATTTCTAAGTCTTTTTCTTTGTTTTCAATAACTTCGCATTCAAGTATATCATCATCTTCAAAGGAAGGAGACATGGGAGGAGAACTTTCATCTAAGTTTACATTAAGAGATTCTTCGACTTTCATGGTTTCCTTGTTTATAATGATGTAAGCTTTATTATTGGGTGAATATCTGAGGAATATGCCTTTAGTGGATTTAGGGTCGAATTTAGTGAGATAGTCTTTAGTGTTAAGTATAAAACATTTACTACCAAAAACTTTGAAATATTTTCACGAGGGCTTTTTACCTTTGAAAAGCTCATAAGGAGTTTTTCCAAGGAAATGTCTAATAAGAATCCTATTTAAGATATAGGTGGAGGTGTCGACGGCATTGCACCAAAATTTTTGAGGAATTGATTGTTCATTAAGCATTGTTCTACTCATTTTTTGTAAGGTTTGATTTTTAAGTTCTACTACCCCATTTGATTGCGGAGTACGTGGAGCCAAAAAGTTATGAGTGATACAATTAGCATCACAAAAAGCTCCAAATTGTACTTCATTATCAAATTCTCGACCATGATCCGTACGAATAGATATAATAGGGCAACCCTTTTGAACTTGAATCTTTTTACTTAAGATTTCGAAATGATCAAAAGCTTCATTTTTATGTTTTAAAAATCTTGTCCATGTATATCTCGAGTAGTCATCGACGATGACCAAAGTGTAGAAGTTTCCTCTGTAACTTTGGACGGCCGACGGACCAAACAAGTCCATGTGCAAAATTTCTAGACATTTTGAGGTTGAAACCATGTTATTAGGTTTATGACATGTGTGTACTTGCTTTCCAATGTTACAAGCATCACAAAAATGACTCTCAAATTTTAGTTTGGGCAAATTCCTAAAGGTTCTTTAAATGATAGCGATTATTTTAGTCGCATATTGGCGTGACCTAATCTTCGATCCCATAAGGTCGAAGTATCATCTATCGAGGTTAGACAAAGACTATCTTTTAGATAGTTTCCCATTTTTATTATGTAATGACCATTTTTCCTAATTCCCTCTTTCGATGTATGTCGTCTTTAACTATTTCGCTACCGGTTTCACTAAATAGCACTTTGCATTTTTTATCTCATATTTGCCCTATACTAAGTAAGTTAAAACCTAAATTTTCTACATGACTAACATCATGAATAGTGAGAGAGTTATGAGTGATTGTACCTTTTCCAACGATCTTGATTTTAGTGTTGCTACCAAACACCACATTACCTTCGTCTATAGTCTTGTAGGATGAGAAGAGATCTTTGGTTTTTTTTTGGGTGAGGCTGGAGGCGGTGGAGGGGGGGGGTTGCTGGCGGGACGTCATGTGTCCTTGAGCACCCTTTATCCTTGATCTTTTCATCCGGTTCTTAATTTTGACTTTTAAGTACCTAAATTCGTAATGAAAAACTCAAGCATTCGGTCCTTTAATAATCTCATGTGTCGTTGGAGTTTATAACATACAGTTAGGTGCTCATGTATGGATATGGAGGACAAGGACCCCATTGGTTAAACATAGTAGGTTGGAACTGATATTCTTGTTGTGTTCCATAGTTCCAACCAACTTGATGATAGTTGCTTTTAGGATATAGTGTGTTGGAGTTCCTATGGGGCGTTTTAGGGTGTGTTTGGATTTTACTTTTTCCAAGCCCTTGGCCGAGTTTTAAGATTGGTGGTTGTTTGACATTCTTAGAAATGTTTAAAGCAGACTTTCTAGTTATTAACGCGGAGTCATTTTTCTTTAAAATGTTGGTTCCTTCATTTTTTGCATTTCCTGTATTTTTTGCAGAGGGCCGGTTCGGTTCGTCTGAACTAGCCGGTTCTCTTGCAGAGGGAACCGGCAACGCTAGTTCTAAAGAGGGCATTTTGACATTTTTAGGACTCAACTTTTTGGTTTCAGTATTGCTAGTAGAAGCTATGTCATCTGTGTATCCTATTTATTTATCTTTTGGTGGTTTTTGCATTTCAAGCATTTTTTTGCAAAGATGAACTACTATTTTTTAAACTAGCCAGTTTTAAAGTTAGTGAGCTAATTTTAGATTGAAGGTTGATACATGACTCACATTCAAGGCTAATCTCCTTGTTTCTTTCTAGTTGTTCTACTTTTGTTTTTAGTTCACAAGCCTCCTTTTTTAGTACTTCATTTTTTGCCTTCAGTTGTTTGTTTTTGTTGATAATCCTAAGACTAATTTTACATAGTTTATCATACTCATTTTTCCATGATTCATTATCTAAAAATGAACTACTATAGTAAGGAGTATCAGATAGTACCTCATTAATGTCATGCGCCATGAGACAAATTTCGTCCTTGTCTTCTTCGCTATCGCTCCAACAACCGACAACGAACGCCTTTTGATCACTAAAGGAGATTTGGGGACAATTACTAATGAAGTGATTTGGATCTCCACACTTGAAACATCTTCGATCATCCTTCTCCTTTTTGTCTTCTTTTACTTTCCGGAGGTTCTTTTTGTCGTCATGAGGTTGGCGGACAAACGTTCATCTTCTTCTAAAGAATTTTTCAAAATCTCTTACCGTCATGGCGTATTATTCATCATTGCCATCCGAAGAGGTTGCATCTTCTTCACTTAGGACTTTTCTTGCTTTGAGAGCAAGAGATTTGTACTTTTCTTTCTTGCTCTTAGAGATCTCCGAGTCCTTTTCAAGTACTACCTCATAAACTTTTAGATTGCCGATAAGCTCGTCTAGAGGTAGTGTTGATAGGTCCTTGGATTCTTCTATTGCCATAACCTTCGGACACCATTTAGTGGGAAGAGCCCACAAGAATTTCCTAGCATGATTACGACTTGAAAAGGATTCATCAAGTGCTTTTAGTGATTTAATAACAATATTAAATCTAGCAAAAGCACAATCAATAGTTTCATCATCTGAGATAATGAATTCTTCATATTTTTGAACAAATAGATCTATTTTGTTATCCTTAACTTGTTTGTTACCTTGATGGGTAATTATTAAAGATTTCTAAATATCTTGAGCCGTATCGCCCAAAAAAATTCTTTCATATTCCTTTTTGGGTAAAGCATTGTATAAAACCATTTTTGCTTCTATTTTCGTATTGGATTTCATCAATTTTTCCATAAAGTGTGCTTACATCTTACTATTCTTTATCTTTGTGGTAGGTTTGTAATTACCATAACTATAAATATGCCAAAGATCAATATCTTAGACCTTCCATAAGTTTCAAACAACGAAATTTTTTTTTCCAATATATAAAGCAATTAGGCCTCAAAGAGAGTGGTCATTGCCATTGAATGTACCCTCTTTGTGTTTCAAATCCTATCGTTTAAGATTTAAAAATAAATTTATTTTTAAAAACGTTGGTAACCTTGCTCTTGATTCCAATTGTGGAAAACTAGAAGGGGGAGGGGGTTGAATAGTTTTCTTGTTTTAAAATGTATTTTTCAAAATTTTGTTATGATCTTATGTAAAGTTTGCACAATATTGATGTTTGATGAATGGGAAATAAAGCAAGTAAGAATAAGAGTTAGAAGATTTAACCAAGACACAAGTATTTATAGTGGTTCGGCTACAAGGACACCTTTCTTGCCATACTCCACTCCCCGAGTCACATACTCGAGAGTTCGTAAACACTAGTCACCAATCTTCTTTAATCAGTAAAGGAGAAGCCTCACAACGTTGCTTACACCTTTTAACTGTACAAAGCTAAATACCGGATTCTTCACACGGTAGAATCAACCCAACAACACTACACTTGCTTTACAATGATGATGAATACAACTACAACTACTAAATGATATACAAGATTCAGCAATGTGAACTTGAAGATGCTATGGAGATGCGAAACAAGATTCTTGGACACGGATCATCTCACAAGGGGGTGTTGGCAATTTCTTCTTTGAAGAGAATTACCTACAAAATGCTAAATAAAGAAACTATGCAAGATTAGAGAGAATGACCAGTAGATTAGAGAATTTAAGCTAGAAAAGGATGAGAAAAGCATGAGAAATGGTTTGGTACTTATAGCCAACAAATCTACTGTAGGCCGGTTCTGCCGGTTCTATTACAGAACAGAACCGACAAATATATAGAAATAGAACCGGGGCACAGTAACTAAATCTAAATTTTGATTTGCAAAATCTTGAGAGATCATGTGTAATCTTGTAAGATTACACTAAGATATGCTGCAAATGATGATGTTATACATGATGTAAATAATGATTTGCATATTTTATTTGTATTTCAAAGTAATGCCAAAAATGGAAAAGTAACAACTTTAATATTTTACTTTCATGTAGATTTTACTAATTGTTATCAACAAAACATGAAAAGATAGCAAAATAAAATAAACGTTTTTATCGGTTTATTTGTATTAACAAACTAGGTAAGATCTGGAGGTCGAGGAGGATAGAAATGAAAGGTAGCCATATTTATTAGATAAGAGAAAAAGGTAGATGTGTGTGTGTTTTAAAGATAAGGAAGAACACACACACACACCTTGACGAAATGTTACAATGAATCCTCACCCTCTTATGGAATTATAGGAGGGTATTTATAGGCCAAGGCACATCTAACTTATACATTATGTCATAACTAGTCCCTACGTGTCTTGCCTTTAGTAAACTAATGTAATTCCATATAAGTATTCAAATTTTAAGGCTAACTCATATCTTTTACTTTTCTGTTTCAAAAGTCACCTGCATCAAAATTGAATAGCAACATTCAGATACAAGTATGTTAAATCCTGGTAACTAGCGATCAAAAACTTGAATAAGTGTTTCACACGAAGATTAGTTGATAGTCTTTGGATGTCTGAAATATACCTTTAGATGAGGTTTTTATGGTTTGATGCTTATTAACACTAATAGTCATAGTGAAATCCCCTAAATGTGACATTTTAACGTCACATTATATTTTAAATCTAATAGGAAGGCTAACGTTGCTCCCTAGTGTGACTAAACTATTGTTACTTATATTTAGGTCAACATACAACAATTGTATGTCGACTTCTTTTATATGTAAACTACGCATGTCCTACGCAAGTAAAAGGTAGCCTACGAAAAAGAATGTGAAGACAGACATTATAGTTATTATCTTGCACACATTGTTTCTTATTTGACCAAGCATGTTATATGTTCTCAGCAAATCTTCCCCTCTATGCGTAAACAGTTTTAAAAAAACTATTTATTGAATTAACGAGTTTGTTTGCCCGCGCTCCGCCACGGGATGTACGGTCGTTGCATTACAAAATATATTCTCCAAACATACCTCACAACAGTTTTACAGTCAAACTTTTTTAAACCTCAACTTCAAATCAGATTGTTTGCTTTGACATCGAAAAATCTTCTCTGCATAATCTCATCTGCTAAAAACGCCTTCACTGATACGTACCTTTTTCTTGGTAAACATTATAGCAGCTTATAACCGACATTTGGATGAGTTTTCCCAGGATGTGCATATCCAGCTATCTGAGCGGGAACAATTCCTCCTGGTGCTTGCTGTGTCGGCATCCCTTTGTTCTTCTGGTTATCAGCAGGCTTTACTGTGATGTTTCTACCCTGTGCATTCAGACACATTGGTTATCACGGAGTAATAAACTTCAGCACAAAAAAACTAACTTGACACCCATTTACCTATATTAACATGTAAACTTACCCGCCATAGACGCCCATTTTCCAACATCTAAGTATTGTTTAAGGTAAAGAAAAGAGTAAGTGTGTAATGTTTACCTTGCTTAATTAATGTAAGATTTTTCTATATGGGAGCGAAGTTCTCTTTTCGTTCTCGTACGCCTAAACTTACGTTACGTTGTATGGCTATTGGTAACTTTACATATAATTTACTTTCCCTCTTTTTCCATTGTCATATGTGTTTAAAAAATTTAGTAAATACCAATAAAATACCATTTTTTAATTACTTTATGCTTTCGTGATCGAAATTCTCACCTGCAAAACTTAGACCGAGTAGATGTTGGAAACTGATCACGTACTTCCATGTAGAAATTTGGTGCGGGCTATCCATAAAGCTAAGATTTCCAGTCCAAACAACACACCCACTTCTATCATTGGTGTTGGTTCCAAACCGACACAATTACAATCATTTCAACACCTGGAAAAACAGTCACTAATTTAGCTTTAAATTTTCAGAGTAAAAATTCCATCACTGAGATCAATTGAATGAATTGATGAATAATCATTATGAAAATATAAGATTTTACTGCTGTCATTGTGAACACCACTGGATCCTTCCCCATTGTTGCCTGCAATTGTGCTTGCGTAACCAACAGCTGGACCTGTGGAAGTAGTTCCGACCGTCACACCTCGGTTGCGCACATTCTGTGCAATGCCCTTATCTAATGTCGATGAGACTGACTGAATGGCTTGATGAGTTCTTTTATGCTGATTTGACCTTAAAGAAGTTACCCAGTTGAAATCCCCTGTAAAAAAAGTAAGTTTAGACAAACTTAAAATATAAATGAGCAAAAAGTAGTAGATTTCACATACCTTCCATGGTTGTAGAAGGCGTGGAAGTGATCTGCATCTCGCCAGTTTGAAGATAAGTGGAATGAAAATCTGTCGAAAACCATGGCCTGATATTCCTGCGAGTGGATTCAGGTTGTATCTGTGGAACGCCTAAGTTGAGCTGAAGTTGAGCATTTTTGATGGAGATATTTAAAGAAGTTCCAGCTAGAGCCGATGGCGTTTTTGAACATCATGTTCCAAAATGCAACAACATTAAAGAAAGATCTCAAAAATCATGTGGAATACAACATCACAGAGATTGTACGAACCTTAGAGAATGTCATTATGCAGACCGTCGTTGTTGCGGATCGTGTGAACCGCTGGGATTAACGATTGAGCATGTAAATGCCAATCAATTTGAAACGACTGTTGAGTAGCTTGTGAATCCTACGTACCAATGTTTACAACATCAGTTGACCCATGAGGGATTGTATTCGCAAATCTCAAAACCACTTTTAGCATCTAAATATCTTTGAAGAAGCCTCATAATGTACATGTTCTGAAAAAATGGAAATGATCAAGTTTACAATTAGGAATGTTATCATCAAATTCCTATAATTCAAGCTTGGTGTAAAAATGACATCATAATTAGCATAAGCCATAAAAATTTCTTAGATGGATATATACTTGTTAAAGGTCGCAAACAATCACCACACTATGACTATGGCAACATTTTGTGTTACCACCACCACCACGTAATTGACTAAATATTAACTTTTACCTTAAGTAGAAATAAGTCATAAATACCGAACATCATATGTTTCAACCTTTTTTAAGAATGGCCTTAAATACAGGTTTTAGTATTAATATCCATTCAATTTAGAAATAGTACTAAGAAAGTTTATGTTTGGTCCTTTTCCATATACTTGTACACTTTTAATTACTCAATTTGAATTAACAGATATCCGAGTTTAAGTTCTGTTTATAGATTGCGAGAAAGTAAGCAAAAATTATGGTGTCCTTCTATAAAATATCAATACATTGTTTAAAGAGACAGAAAAAGATGGTTAATATTAGTGTTAAATGTAGAATGAAAATCAAGCAAAAATCAAACTAACCATTTGCAAAGCAACATCTCCATATCACAGTAGCAACATCTATCAACCCTTCCACATTTTAAGCTCCTTCAGTTAAGCATTTGCAATAAATTTTGATAATCCAAGTAGTGGAAACCTGACTAATTTTGCGAGACTGATTATATCCAAAACCATCAATCTGTTTATTGCTTGTTGGACCGTTCGTTGAGGACTTGTAGGGTACTTAGAAATTCCAGACATGGCTCACTGAAACACCTAAGAGAGAGATATCCAACCTTGAACTTACCACCACTATACTTACCATGTTTGCCGCACTGAAAGGTCCCATGCCACCCATGCCCGGAACCATGTTGTGGCCCCATGTGAGACGTTATGGCCTTCATGACATCCATGACCATGTGATGATGTGAGCTAGGGTGCCCCATATGCGGCTGCACCTCCAGCTAGCATACCTCCTATACCAGGCCTATGCCCTGATGAAACGTAATGTTTGATTATTATTACAGTCACCAAGTTGAAAAGATAAGAATAAAAGACAAAAAGTAAGCATCTTTCACCATTAAGTACAACATGATTACATTAGTTTTAGACCAAGGCTTTGCCAATAAAAAGTTCGCTTTACGTATTCTAATTTTACGAAAAGTTAAAGTTACAAAAACTCTAGACCTATCGTCGCTTTATAAAGATTGCAAGTTATCTTTATAAAGATTGGAAGTAATGGTTTTACATTTTTTCTAAATTAGTAAATTATACAGGATATAATGTATAAGATTCTATTTTCTTATTGAAATCAGATGGCGTGGAACAAATTGGATTGTTGTATTGGCTAAGGACTTGAACAGAAAAAAAGTTAATAACTAAAACGATTTTCTTATGGGCTATCTTTATTATAGCCAACAATTGAGCGTTTATTAACTATTAAGCTTCAATGCAATTAGTACTTCTAAGAAACTTGTAATGGAGCAATCATAACGCATTTAATAGCTAATGTCTAAATTTGCATACCAAGACTATGTAATAAGTTATGAGTCATATTACAAATAAAAATTGTCATCTTTTTTTAACAGAATTAAAAGGATAATTAAAATCATACCATTCAAAAATCTTAGTTGACTGCTCAGTTTCCAAACCCCAACTTTTGGGCAAAAAACCCTGCAACAAATAAAAGCTCCATCACAATTTCACAACTTACACTCGAAAAAAACATTTCATCATACATTTAATCTACTCCCACATGTTCTTTCTTTAATAACTTGATAATAGTAAATAATTTTGAATATTAGGGCTAGTATTTTGAAAAACTGATTTTGATAAAACTGTTTTTAAGATTTGAGTTTGCAACAATATTCTTATAGAAAAACCATGTTAAGATTATTAAACCAAATCTCAAAATCAAAAAAATTGCTTAAACATGTAACAAATCTAGAACGAAATAATGATTTTAAGGTTAATAAGCTTACTTGATCAAGTCTTTTAATCTTGAAATTGAACAACGTAGCCTCATAGATCTTAGATCTTCAACTAATTTGGAGTTTTTTTTTCAATCTGGTGTTGTGGGTTTTGTGAGAGTAAATGGGCTTTGTTAAAGTGTGATTCATGAGTCATAGGTATATGTATGATATGAAGACACGTACGCATAGGTTGGGCCTGCATTTAATGTGCAACCCGAGTGTAAACGGGTTTAAAGGTCGGGTAAGACGCATGTCGAATATCATTAATGCACCCGAAAATTAAATGCATCCTCGGGGGAATAATCTTGATGGTCTTGGGATTCAAATCCTGACCTTTAGTATTAAAGGTACAATATAACAAATATCTCTGTCTCTATAGAATGATTATGTGTAGAGACATAGCCTCAACTTACAAAATTGGATAACAATATAAAAGTACGTGTTTATTTTCATGGAAATCACTGATGCAAACAAATTGAATAATACATTATAGAATTTGGTGAGATTTGAAGTCGCTAATGGCAAAACATTTACTTAGTCATCAAAAGAAAAATCCAATATTGACACTCAAATATCGAATGTAAAAAAAATATTAATTTTTGCTTCCAATGGTAATCTAAAAATTCAAATATCAAAAATTTTGGATGTTCGAAACACGAAAACTTGAAATTTTGAAACGATTTCAAAAGTTTCAGATTTTCAGGTATCCAAAGTAAAAACATATCTTTCATTTTTCTATTTCAAAAGTCACTTGTAGAAAAATTGAATAGTAACATCCAGAAACAAGTGTGTTTAGTCCAGGTAATTGGCGATCAAATACTTGAATAAGTGTTTCGCACGAAGATTAGTTGCTCGTCTACGGATGTTAGAAATATGCCTTTAGACGAGATTTTGATGGTGTGATGCTTATTAATACTAATAGTCATGGTGAAATCCCTTAAATGTGATAATTTTGTTAGGATATGTCCATATCATAAATAAATATACGGCTGGAAATATGTGAGCCTATGGAGGCACACACGTATACACAGAGGATACATTTATTAATGTAATTAATATATTTATTGTATATTAATTATATTAATATGTTTCATGAAATAATTAAACAGTCTCTAAATTATAACGTTAGACGGTATAATTAATTAATAGATATTAATAAGTGAGGGACTTGTTAGTACGAAAACCAAACCCGTGGGGTGTTGGTTGTGACCGGTCGAACCAAGGAAAAAACAAAGGAGGAGAGTGTTGATTTATGAAACTTGAGGAAGTATTCTAGTCTAACTTGGAGAACAAGTTTGGAGACTATATAAACACTTTTAGGGCTTCATAAATAGAATGCCACAAAACCACATGATATACGATTATTAAATCCCTTTTCTCTTTATTAGATCAATCGGTAGTATTGACTCCCTATTGGTTAATGACCATTAACATGATAAATGCATACGTTATGCATGAATACATAGAGTTTTGTCCCTTTTGGTTACTTAGTGTCGGCAGTAAAGAAATCCTAAAAGGGTTTTCTTGGTTTGTTGGATTCAACATAAAAGCATGAACAAGGTGTTCGGTTGTTTATCGTGAAGAAAGGACTAGCATCCTAGCGTATCTCAGTGACGTGTAGTGTGTGCA
>BQNB010108409.1:0-19172 GCA_026074375.1 Tanacetum coccineum
TGCTATTGACCCAATAATGTAACGCCTTCGGATATTCAACATTCCGCTGCATACTCAGATTTGAGGGTGTTACATAGTTAACAAGTAATTGATCCTGTTGGATAATTAGTAGATTTTAATCAAACCAGAATTACAACTGTTTTAATCAATCGCGCTGTTACATGATTTTATCAATGCTAACGTTCTCTCTAACTTCGTTTCTCTGCAATGTTTGTCTTCTTTGTTAAATGCTCTTTTGCAGAATACTATGGCAGAACAAAATGTTCCCGCTCAACCTCCTACAAGAACAGATGAGCAGATTGTACCTCGCTCTCAGTGGTTAACAATCGGGAAAAGCAATCTTCTTTTCAATGCACAAAAGATTCAATAGAACCCTATCTTTCAGATATCAGTGGACATCCTGAGTAATACCAACTTCTTCCTAGCATTCACTGCCTCAGCAAATGTTCCTGCTATCTACCTGCAACAGTTTTGGAACACAATGAAATATAACGAGAAGACTGGGGTTTATAGTTGTCAAGTTGATGAACAATGGTTCGATCTAAGTGCTGATCTTCTCAGAAAGGCATTAGCGATTACTCCTGTCAACCCAGCTCACCCATTTGAGTTACCTCCGTCTGGTGACACGGTGATTGATTTTGTTAATGAGCTGGGATATCCTGAACCTGTAGAAATTGTCTCCAGTATACGGACGAATTATGTGTATCAACCTTGGAGGGCAATTCTATCCTTGCTCAACCAGTGCTTGACAGGAAAGACTTCTGGCAGTGACAAACCCAGACACCCAGTTCTGCAAATGCTGTGGGGAATCGTCACTCAAACGAATGTTGATCATGCAGAGCTGATATGGGAAGAGTTTGCTCAAGGGATCCAGACATTTTTCTTACACAAAGCAAGCCACAAAGCCAGCTGAAGAACCCAAAGAAAAAAGTAACTCCTCTCCTCATCCCTTATGGACAGTTTTCAAAAGTGATAATCTATTACTTGGCAAGTAATAACAACATCCATCGACGTCCTGATTCTGCTGTTCATTACACTAGAGATGATTATGTCTTAGGAAATCTCAAGTTTGTCCCAAAAGGTGAGTCAGTTGAAGTGTTCGGAATGGCAATTCCCGATCCCCTGATTATTGAAGCCATTCAACAATCCTCTTATTATCCCAAGTATCTGAAAATGGTTTGTCTAATAATACAAAGAACTCCCTCAAGGAAGTGCAACGTGGCAAACCTGCAACACAGCGTGCTACACCCAAAAAGCCTACAACCACCACACCAGTCAAACAAACCAAGCCAGCTCCTCCTTCGACAAAGAAACCTTCTAAGCGTAAGCTTCCTCAGAAAATTAGAAAGGGAAAGCCTGCTTTCCAACTTGTTGACGAAGAAGATGAAGCTCAACAAGAATCTATTCCTCAAAGAGAAGATGATATCCTGACTCAAATCTGGCTAAGAGAGTTAGTTTTGAATCTCATCAAGAAAAGGAGAAGAAGAAGGTAAATGGATGCTGACTTAGTGGAACGAGCTATTAAGCTTAGCTTGGATCCAACCTTTCTGCCTCAAAGTCGGGCACCTGTTGAAGGAGTAACGATTAGGGACCCAGTATCAGAAACAACTTCCAAACTGCATGAAGTTGTGGGCAAGGGAAAGGCTGTTGTATCTGAAGAACAAGTAGCTCATTCCCTGATCGATCTGTCAAAGAAGAAAAGAACTACTGATCAGTTTATCCTGGTTAGGCGTGATCAAACTCCTCCTGATTCGACAACTGGACCCTCTTCTCAACCTGAAGATGACACATCAGAGAAAGTGATCCATGAATCTTCATCAACATCTGATTCACAACGAACAGAAAGTGAAACAGAAACCGCTGCTCCTAAAGGTGACAAAGATCAAGGTGAAATAGACTCGTCTATCATAACATCAGGAGTAAGCATTCCTGTATCAGACCCTGAGAAAGCACATGAGGCTCTGGCTGGACCAGACCCTGAGCCCATGAACGAAGACTAGACTGGAACAGACTCTGGAAACTTGCATGTGTCTCTTGCTGGACCAAACCCTGAACACATGGATGATGACTTCCTCGCAACAGCCTACCCAAAGGTTCATGAAAACCTAAAGCTCATAACAGATGAACGTGTCATCGATGATAAACCAGAAAGTCATTCTGGTTCTATGTCTTCCATGAAAAATCTCGATGACACTTTTAACTTTGGGGATCAATTTCTTCATGACAAACCAACCGAAGATGATCAGGAGAAATCTAAAGTTAGAAAGGAGTCTGATTCTACCATACCTGATTTAAGTCATCAAACAGTAACTTCAACTTCTCCAGTGAGTCCTTTGATCGTGAAGCAGTCAGATTGCGATGCGAATTCTCAGTGTAGTCAGTGTCAAAGTGTTTGAAAAATATGGATACAACTACCTAAGAGCTCTCCCTGAAATCACTCCATTCATTGCCCTTCAGTTAAGAGTGGCAAAGATAGGAGTGGCAATGAGATGGTCCCTAAAGTAAGAAACTTGATCACTTCTGATGATTGTTGGCATCAATGAAAGATCACAATTCCTACGCTGTTGTAAAATTTTTTAAAAAAAATCTAGGAACAAAACTGTGATGATGCCTCTCCTTAAGGTTCTTGAAACGACACAAGACGCAGATTTGATCGAGAAATACTACTGTGTTGCCTGGCCCAGAGTCTGCTCCAAGAATCAAAATCCAGAAAAGATCCTGAAGGAGATCATCAAAGACAAAAAGGAACAAGATGAGAGAAAACAAGATTCAACTTACTCCATCAGGTCAACTGATAAATTATGATCTTAAAGAATTTGAGATCTAAAAATGCTCTCATTATCATCAGTCACCCATGAATAAAAGAAGTCTCAACAAAAACAACGACCAATCTACCTCTATATCATGCCTCATGGAAGCTTTGGATAGCGGATTAAGACGCCATGGATAAGGAATTGCAGACAGGTGAAAGACCACAAGAGAGTAAGCATGAAGCGTGGATGATGATGAAACGATGATGATATGAAGGCCCCTTCAGGCTGGCTCAAACAGGAGGTCAACCAAGAAAAAGAAGATCTGATTCTGCCTGCTTCTGGTCCAGCTAAACTCCCCTCCTCCGAAAGATGATGACCAAGTTCAAAGAAACCAAGGGAGTCTGGTGCATCTGCTACCAAACAACATCCAGCTCTCACCTCAACTGGATGGCAGATCACTAACACAAGAGATGTTGGTGCTGACTCTTCGATGCACAGATCAGATCCCGAATCAAAACATTCTGAACAATCTTCAATGACATACAAAGCAGAGAAGGGAAAGACTTAGATATGTAGGACACAAACAACGCACACAGTCCTAAGGTGTCGACCACTGACGTGGGTTAAGCTGATTCCGAAAGCGAGATGACCTGCTTCACCTGAACCAGAATGGACCATTCCCACCAAATGATTTCCCGGGACCAGAACATAACTGGGCCAAATTGCATACGGCCACAAATACGTTAAAAGTTTTGGAGAAAACAAGCTTCAAAAGGAAGACTTATATATTGGTCTCATCAAATGGTTCTGCAGACGAACAGGAAAGAAGAAGCTCTGCAAAGCTGATTTAGAAGGACCAGCTTTCAACTTTGTTAAAGCCTTTCACAAGAACAGTGCTAATCTTCAATAACAGAATGTATGAATGACATAAGCTACTGACAAATAAAGTTTATTTGAGTAATCCAAGAGGGTCATACAAAATCTGAGAAATAGTAATATGAACCACTGCCCTTAGGAGGTCCACCAGGACGAGGGTAACTAATCAACCTCAATTCTTCTCAATAAGGATCTTGGAATAATCTGCTACAGGTGACAAAGAGCGAAAAATGCCTTATCCATATCCAAGCACAAAGCCGCTCGTGTACCTAGACTTTTGCCTTGAAGAATTAAGTCTTCCTTCATTGTGGGTTGCAGAGTGAACGCGAATATGACATCAGTGCGGTCTAAAGCATCACTCACTGGTGTTAGAGGAAGGAATTCTAATCAAAGTCAAACACAGTGAGTATCCCTGAGATCGTGAAGCAGTCCAGATAGCAAATGCAATACTCATTGAGATCCGTGTCAAAGTGTTTGGAAAAATATGGAGTACCAACTATCGTAAAGAGATAATTCTTCGCCGAGCTGATTAACAAGAATACAAGATCTCGGATGAGGGATTTCACAAATCTGCACCAAATGATTGTTAAGATCATGATCTTCTCAATATTCAAGAAAAGCTCAACCATCTGCCCAATACATACAAGATTCATCTTCACACAGCAGTCAACAGTGGATAAGAAACATGGTAACAGGAACGTGATGGGAGAACTTACAGCTCGGGATTGAAAGTTACCAAACAAAAGATCAACCTATGAACATCCTAATAGGGATGCAGCCGACTATAACGTCAAAGAAGACATACAGTCGTCCCTAAGCCAAGAGTAGGTTGTTCTACAGAGACAGAAATGATCAAAGAAAACTGATGATGCTGAATGAGCTCACACGTTTATTGATGAGAACGTTTTGACAACATCATGGAAAACGCTGGACCAAATGGAGGTCAAGACTTTCATCTGTAACGAGTACAAATAAGGGCACATGGAGACAAGGAAAGTGTTCAGAGGATTACAAGAAATGAAGCAAAGACTTCATCACAGCAATCGAGAAAAGACTACGGATCAAGGAAAGGATCTAATCGAAGTCTAGAAAGCTAAGTTGAAGGAGGACGAAACAGAGATATTGACTACAGGCTGATCAAAACAAAACAACGTTACGACATCGTCATTTACAATCAAAATGTCAATCTTATCTCATCTATGTTGAATAATATACCTTGAACATTAGTAGCAAGATAATCTCATGATGATTAGAGGTGATAGAAGTAACTTTGATATCCCTCACGATTGAGGGGGACATATATAATCATACACATCATTGTGAGTTAAGGACACACTTTCTCCCAAATTTTATAACATAGTTAAATCACTTGATAACCAAAATGTCAAAGGTTTAAAATTTTTGATAAGGGAGAAAATGTATAAAAAAATGGTGTATAATAAAGAACAGTGATTATGAGGACTCAATAATACCGCCCATACGTGCCTAAACAATTCCGGTTACACGAAAGCACTTATGAGGGAGCGTTTGTGAAATTGTCAAAAACAATCGAGGTACTAAACGCATTGATATTTATAATCGAAGTACCTTAAAATGAAATTTTCAATCGGTTTTAATGGAAAGGAGAACTTGTACCAAAAGGACCGACCAGCATTTTACTTAAGTGGAGTTCTAAGGTAGGTAAGGTTAGGTACTCTTCCCAATGATCCATGCCATAACCGGAAGGGATCTACTACCAGGTACAATCACTCAGTTAGTGTTGAAGTCCTTAGTATGACATGAAAAACAGGAATGTAAAAAGTGAGAATAAGAGGAAAAGTGTCCGTACTGAGAATGGAGCTAGTACAGGAATTCAACGCCAACAAGGTTCTAGCCCTGAAAGTCTCAATTTTGCAACTGAAGGGGATTGGAATTAAAAGAATCGTAAAGATAAAGGGTGTAATTAAAGAACCCTCCAATCATTAGGCAGAAACCGGGATCAATTCCTGATGCTGCCAGAAATCACTAAGGATGATTTGCTGACATAGAGAGACGACATCACGGACCCTTGATGCACTGCACAACCCTCCTAGCCACCAGAATCTTTCAAAATATTTCATGTTTCATTTCTCCACGTAGACTAAAACACGTTATCTGTTACTTTTCTCACTCCGCGCTAGTTTATTATTGAATAGTGGCAGTCTGCTCCAGCCTCCGATTACTAAAACCAAAACGCAACTATTGAGTCTAAGAGCCAAGAGAACCGTCAATTAATTCGTTAGGACACATATCCAATTCTCTTGCCTTTCACACACTTGTGGAAACAAGTCTATCCCTAATAGTCCTACGCATAATTTATCCTTGTGAGATTGCCAAACACCGAGTGAAACGATGTATTTTCACAATGATAGAGAAATCCTGCAAGAGCCACACAAACAACTCTAGGTTAGGAGTGACTTGTGCGAATCTACAAGAATCAATCTTGTGTCAACTTGAAAGAAACAATGGTCGGTCTGCGTGAATCAAACTTGTTCCAGTATAAAGAAGTGACGGTTATTTTATCATTTGACAAAAAATCAAAACTCTTGAAGTGTTACCAAATTCTTTCATAAGAAACAACTTAGAACTGTCTTATTCAAATCAATTTTCTCTCTATTACTCACTGTTACATTACATGATATCTTAAAGATGGAGATGGAGATGGAAATTACCTAGTTCCGGAGATGTCAAGTAAAAACCGAATCCAAGACACACCTACACTTGTTCATGATGGCTTTAAAGACCTCATAAAGGTTCAAAGCTTGCCGCAACTCTGATGTATCATGTATTCTTCACAATGCACAAGATCGATCCACACAAGATGATGGAAGATTATGTTTTGAGACGATAGAGTCTCCAGAATAGCTTCAAAGATCACAGTCTAAGATAAGCGTAAGATGAATCATAAAATTAACTAACGCTCAAATGTACAAGAGATCAAATGTCTAAAGCTAAAGAATGACAGTGTTAAAGTTAGGTATTTTCAAAGGAGACCTCCCTTAAGGGGAGATTGTTAATATTAGAAAAAGACTCGGTCACTGACGCCCTTGTATTTTATATACATTATATTATAGCTCGTAGTTATTTAATAATTTTAACAGTAACGGTTTTTTCGTTTAAGTCGGGTACGAATAAACCCGTATAGTTGTAAGAACTATAATAGCCTCTCCAACTTGGAAAGAGGTAAGCTAGTCGTTATTTCATTTCATAAGAAACACATACACTCTCTCATTCGTCTTTAGAATCTCTCTCTAGTGTTTATGTTTAAGGGTGTTTTTGGGATTGTTAATCTCTGATGTTTGAGGAAATTTTTGATTAGTGTTTTATATTGTCTTATTTACCTCTCACTAGAAAACAGCTGAACGCACTCGAATTCATCAACCGTGTAATGATATAAAAACGATCCTACATAAACTAAATAAGAACTAGCTTAAGAGTTATAGAGAGCTTAATGAACTTATTAGCTTATATCTAATCAATATCTAAACCATGATTGCTTAAGAGTGAAACAGAATTTAAAGCACAATTTACATGAAACTTTAAATTTTATTAATATCAAAAGAGATTACAAGCTTTTTTATAAAGAAAATTAAAACCGACAAACCGCTAAACATTACAAAATAAGCTAATTAAAAGCGACAGCTCAAACTATATAAAATCTAGATGCCTTCCTCCTAATGTAAGACACCATGTATGTTGAAAGTCTATTTTTTATAAATCTAAAGCAGAAGGTTCTAGGAGCATAAGCGCGCCCTTTAGCTCAAATCCTAACCCTTCATTCATAACCGCCTCACTTTCATCAATTATAGCCCTTGGATCATGTGCTAGCAATCATCCTCTAATAAGACGTCAAGGATTTGCCAGGTGAACTTAGGTGATGTCAGGCGTGTGTCAGGCTTCTAGAAGGAGATGTGTGTGGGTGAAATGGTTTATCCCTGCATGTGTTGTTGTTGTAAAATGGGGAGGGAAAGGAGACAGTGAACAGACTTGGGTATTGGGCCTTTGTTATATTTCTTGGGCCAGAAATTGTATAATGGGTTGGATTTGGTTTTATAAGGCTTAAGCTTATATTTTTTAGGCTTAAGGTTTAATATCATTAATGGGCTGACCCGGCCCATGAAACGGGTACGAGTTGGCCCATTAGTGAATATGCCTTCGGCTTTGTTTTCTTGCATTCTTCCAATCTCGTGTCCCGTTTTTTCCGTTTTCGCTTTGTTTTCTTCCATTTATGATATATCCGTTACCCGCAAGACACAATTCATAATACAAACGTATACAATGTATTTTTCATGTATTTTTGGTCTTTTAAGCTCATTTTATTAAGGAAAAATGATATGTGATTAAACACATATCAAAAATCCCCCATACTAAGCTATTGTCGTGTCCTCACGCAATGTCATAAATACACATTTAGAAAACCAAAAATTTCAACCCCCTTAGACTAATTACCCCGAAAAGTAGCTAAGTGTTCATCTAAGGAGATTAAGAAATCAATAGTTTTGAAAAGCCCCCGTTTTACCATTTTTATAAATATACAAACACTTATTAGTAACCATTATAAAATATATATAAATATATATAATTATATCATAACTTTAAGGAACACGAACAAGAACACTAAAAGGGATAAATTCAATCGTCTTGATTTTTCACCCGAGCCCAAAAGTAAGATTGCTAACACTACTCATAGATTCAAATTGTGTACGCATAGCCACTTTCTGCTCCCTTATTCCTAAGTCCTCTAAGGATTTTATTCTTATTATTGGTGACAAATAAATTATGGCCTTATTTTAATAAAGTAAACCTGGTTTAGACCATAATTAGTTTGAAATCATTTCCTAAAGAGACGATATGGTGAGAATAAGGTCTACATTAAGGTTCTAATTTCGCATGATTTAGGGGTATTCATTTATTTCATTTCGAAAACACTCACTACGAGTCCAGAGACGGAGGCTTTATTTAGATAACCCCAGAGTCGAAATTTGGCTTTATTCTTATTATTATTATAGCAACATTTTTAAACCTTGGTCCTTTAAACAACTGCCACATCGGTAAGCAAGCCGACCATGGAATCAAGACAAAATAAAAATCAAAAATAGGTAGTTAGACTGAAAAGTGAAAAAACAGGAATGGATGAACGAATAGGAGAAGATAATGGAGAAGAAACCCATGCCCCAGAAACCCCTTTAACACCATTAAATACAAGAGACCATCTTTTAATTCGACCCATTGGTGATTTCCGCGACCTTTTAGAAGGCTGCAACATCGGCAGCGAACCGACCAGATGCAGCAAACTTTATTCAGTCTCGGATTATTATTCTCACTATGGGCCTTCTTTTGAAGACTGCCACATCGGCAGTGAACCGACCAGAGACAGTAAACCTTATCATGTGTGTTGAGGGATGGTTGACCCACATTTTTTATTATTATTGTTATTACCTTCCACCCATTAAACACTGTCACATCAGTATGGTGAGCCGACCTTGATCACAGAAGTCCTTACTTTCGCTTCGGTTTATATTATTATTATTTATTAGCCAAATTTCAAGTCCTGTGGTCTTTTAACTACCTAGACAACGGTAGCGAGCCGTCAGGAATCGGTAGCCTATTTCCCCACAATACTGACAAAACCTCGATGTGTACCTTAATTTCACCAGAAGGAATCTCTACGAAGTGATTTAAACTAAGAATCGCAAAAACCAAAGTAACTTTATTTATTTAACAATTATATAACGTTTATTAAGCTAATGGGAGCAAAAAGCCACAATTAACCTCTATGAGCTCTAAAGAGATCCAACTACTCCACGCTTAGCATCTAACTTATATTAAACTCTATCATTTTTCGTTCTTCGCAAATTTAAAATCTTTAATAAAAAGATCCGCGAATGCTTAGTCTAATAAAATCAAGCTTTGCATATTTAAAGTCTATTATGGAAACTTGCAAACTCTTGGCTTTTTCAAGCTAGAATTCGCGTTTTAAAACTTCTTGTATAAAAGACTAGCAAAAACTTTAAATTATATAAGTTAAAGGGCAAGCTAGAGCGCAACATGCTCGATCAAGTCAAAATTTATTCTTAAAAAGACAAAACTACGTGTCAAAACACTTATTAAATTTTTGATTTTTTTTTAAATTTTGGCGTAAAATCACAAATTTTTGGTGGAAAAACGGGATTACGTGAAGACAAGGCAAATGCAAGTAAGATCAAATCGAAAGATCCCCCGATACTAGAACAAAACAATTGTCCTCAAAATTGAGACTGCCACCACCTAAACTAATTTCAAGGCATAATCCAAATATAAAGGGGTCTCTACGCAAATCTAAAGCCGTTTATTAATTATGCTAATAGATAAACGTTAGTCAATAAGATCTAGGATATCGGATTCCCATATATAAGCATGCTAAGGATCGAAGATCGATGGGACAAAACCATACACGAGAGTCTTTCAAAATCTGGTCATAATACACAAAACACGAGAAAGGAAGTGAGGCAGCCACCTCATGTCACACTTATTCATAACAATTAAACTAAAATACTACTACAAGGATAGCATGGGTTTGCCACCCACGAAGTGGTTATTTTGATTAACTGAGTCACACCTGACTCTGACCCCGATTTTAGTTGGTCCAACGGTGAAGTTTGGAGATTCGTTACAAACCATCGGTGTGATGTCCCCACACAAAATAATGCTTAATTCAATGACCGTTCACCCTTGAAGTTTGTCCGTCTGATTTGAGATAACTCGACGGTTCCCATAAGGGAAACTTGAGCAACAGTGAAAGGTCCGGGACCAACGATTTGAGAGAATGCCCGAGAAATCTTAATCGAGAATAGAAAGGAGAAGAACTCGATCACCAACGTGAAAACGCAGTTCTTTAATCTGGATTATGAACTCATCTTAGTTTTCTCTTTGTATATTAAAGAGTTCTCGTAAGGCATGATCCAGAGTATTCATTAATTCATTCATATTAAAAATTACCGGTGATCACCCTTGGTCTTAAAGTCAAAAATACAATGCTTCAAGGCCCAATAGGCCTTGTGCTCAAGTTCGATAGGAAGATGACATGCCTTTCTGTACACAAGCTTATAAGGAGTGCACCCGATAGGTGTCTTGAATGCGGTACGGAAGGCCCATAAAGCATCATCTAACTTATCGGACCAAGAAGCACGGTTTTCGCCTACGGTCCTTTCTAAGATACGTTTTAACTACGATTTGTAACCATCCACGTAGTCCACGGTCGTTTGTGGATGAAATACGCATAAAAAGAGCTGTGGGTAACTTCCATACTTCAGCATGACCATTTCAAATTGGTCATATGCAAAAAATTATATACCAGGTGATCACTAATAAATAGCACGAGGAGTTCCAAATCGCAAAAAAGAGATTCAAGAATTTTAGCGATGACATCGGTCATCATTAGAATGGAGCGATTTTTGTTCTTCAACCATTTAGACAAGTTATCGATGCCACAAGAATGTACGTTCTCCTCCGAGACAGATGAGAATGGTCCCATGAAGTCAATGCCACATTAACGCAAAGATCCCGCAAACTTGAATTGAAATTTTGAGGCATTTCGTCTATTTGGGAGAAATTTGCCTTAACGTTGACATGTTCACATGAATTCACACATGTCATGGGCATTCGCGATAAATTATCGGCCAATTAGAACCAAACAAAACTTCTTACCGGTGTAGTTTCGCACCATGATTTCCCCCGGTGTGTCCGATATGGCAATCATGAGATATCAAATGGCTTCTTTTCTTGGCCGTAAACACAACAGCTAATCATATTGACAGCACAAAATCGAAACAAGAGAGGGTCGTCCCAAAAATAATGCTTTAAATCCTTAAAGAAATTTTCTTTTGTTGGGACGACATCCCTTTCACTATAAAATTCCTCGCATGGTAATTTGCAATGTCGGCAAACCATGAGATACTAGCATCACCATGAAAAGTTATCATTCTGAGGGTCTCGAGAGGAAACGTTTTATTAATTTCTTTTTTCTCAGGATCACCTTGATGAGGATTTTCTAATCTAGATAGATGGTCGGCCACGAGATTCTCCGCTCCTTTTTTATCACGAATAATGACATCAAATTATTGGAGTAGGAGAATCTACCAGAGCAACCTCGGCTTAGCATCTTACTTAGCAAGTTAATACTTGAGAGCCGAGTGGTCTGTATACACTATGGTCTTTGATAAGACTAAGTAAGGCCGGAATTTCTCAAAAGCATACACCACGACTAATAATTCTTTTTCCGTAGTAGTGTAATGTGCTTGAGCATCCATCATGGTCTTACTTGCTAGGTGTATAGGAGCTGAAAATGTTTGTCTTTTACGTTGCACCAAGACTAAGACTGCACCTACCGCATAATCACTAGTGTCGCACATAATTTCAAATGGTAGGTCCCAATCGGGGGCAACTAAAATCGGGGCTTTGGTTAACTTCTTCTTAAGTATATTAAACGCTTCAATACATTATTTCGAGAAAAAAATGGGGTTTCTTTTTCTAGAAGATGGTCTTTCGCCGGCTATTTTAAAAAGCTCTTGGATAAATCAACGATAGAACCCGGCGTGACCTAAAACTACGAACACCTTTGACGGAAGTCGGATGAGGGAGTTTAGCTATACATCAACTTTAGCTCTGTCGACCTCAATCCCAGATTTAGAAATTTTGTGGCCGAGGACAATGCCCTCTTTAACCATGAAATAACACTTCTCCCAATTTAGAACTAAGTTAGTGTCTTCGCACCTTTTGAGCATTTTGTCTAAATTGGAGAGGCATGATGAGAAAGAATTCCCAAAAACCAGGAAATCGTCCATGAAGACCTCCATTGTTTCCTCGATCATATCATGGAAAATGGTCATCATGCACCTTTAGAACGTGCTTGGAGCGTTACATAAGCCGAAAGGCATACGTCGGTAGGCAAACGCCCCATAAGGGCAAGTGAAGGTGGTCTTCTCTTGGTCTTGTGGGTCAATGGGAATTTGAAAATATCTAGAAAATCCATCTAAAAAGTAATAGTATTCGTTCCCTGCTAAACGTTCAAGCATTTGGTCCATGAAAGGCAACGGGAAATGATCTTTACGAGTGGCATCATTAAGCTTACGGTAAATACAAATATACAAAATGTGGAGGTGGGGGGGGGGGGTTTGTTGGAAAGATTCTGGGGTCTTTCCATCCCGCAACTAACCTAGTAGGATCAACTAATTATCTTTGATTTCAACTAAACTTGTCATGCCAAAAACGCACTTTTTAGGTGCACACAAATGAAACGGGGCTCACTCACGGACTATCAGAGATAGGGCAAATTAATCCGGCATCAAGGGGTTTGATAACTTCCTTTTTGATAACCTCATGAATTTTTGGGATTTACCAGCTTCTTTATGATGATGGAAACCGCAACAGTTTTGAAATCATCTTCTTAAGATATTGTGAGAAAAAAATGAAGCAATCCCTTAATACAGAAATTTTCAAGCGATGGCCCGTGTTGTCTACTTAAGAACCTTTAAAAGGGCGGCTTTCTTCATCTTT
Source organism: Tanacetum coccineum (assembly GCA_026074375.1). NCBI lineage: Eukaryota > Viridiplantae > Streptophyta > Magnoliopsida > Asterales > Asteraceae > Tanacetum > Tanacetum coccineum. Next base: position 13,182 of record BQNB010108409.1, read on the forward strand.
TAATTCTTTAGAAATTATGACGGGTAATTTATCGGTTCCTTCTAAAAATGCATATTCTAAATGAGAAGGTAAATCCTTAAGCTCGAGTTCTATTGGTTCTTCGATTGAAGGCTTCGTCATAGTAACATAAACTTGCTTAAGGTCGTCATTCTTCATCGGAGGGAGATTCGAAGAAGGATCTTCATTTAACAATTTCTCAAGGTAAAGAATATCTCCCTCCGTGTCGTAGTAATCTTCATCCAAATTAGAAAGTTCTTCCGGGGTACGTAGAAAAGTCTCTATCTCTTGCAAAATGAAATTTCCTCCTTAAAAAGAAGTGAACGAGGGGGAAGAAGAAGCAATGATAGGATCCGAAGGAGTGGGATTGCCACTCGTTGAACTATCCGAAAATCCGAGCACTTCTTGAGCATACTCCTCACAAGCAATGTCTATTACATTGACATGATGAACCGTTTCATCATGATAAATACAGAGATATCTCGGAAGTGTGCTCGACATTAAACGTAATGGCTCATCATTGACTCAAAGAGTTAACTCTTCACCATGTACATCGATTAAAGCTCTTGCCGTCCTCAAGAAAGGTCTCCCGAGGGAAGATGGAACCCCGAGGATCGACAGCGTAAATCAACTACAACATAGTCGGCACAAAAAAATAAAAACTTTCCCTACTTTACAAAAACATATCGTCAACACCTTTTTGGATGAGCGACCGAGGGTTCGGTCAGCGAGTTCGAGTGTCATGCAGTCGGAGTAAGTTTCAGGGAGCTAAGGCTTCTCCACCACGTGAAGAGGCATAAATTTAATGCTAGCGCCAAGATCGGCCCCAACCTAAGGCTAAGCACTCTTCTAGCTCCGAAAAATCACAAGAATGAGAAATTTGCCGGGGTCTCCAAGTTTTTCGGGCAACTGTTTTAGGAGCACCGCCGAACAATTTTCATTTAACGGAGTATTTGCTAATTCGAACAACTTTTTTCTTATTAAACTTAATAACTCTTAAATGTAGAAGCAAACTGCAGCATATGGAAAAGAGCAATGCCGCGAAGACTAATATCGAAGTGTAATTTTTTGCGAAAGATTTGAAAGAAACTCAACATTTATTATTAGCTTTTCAACGGAGCTTTTGGTCGTTAAGTCTTGAAGGAAAAGTATCGACGGTTTTAGGATTAGACTTCGAAGCAACTTTCGGTCTCCGGAAAAGAATTAGAACCGGAAGTTGGACGTGTGGCGGTACTTTCTTGCGAAACATAATAATATATGTGCAGAACTTGTAGTTTGCACCTTTCCTTTGACGCCTCGGTTTCACGGTTCCACTTCCATCGGGAGAACGAAGGAGTAGGTGGAAACGAAGGTCCATCGTAAGAAACACCGACTTAGTTGGTAATAGCCTTCAACGTCACCGTTCGTGTTTAGCTACGGAATTACTAGGAGTGATCCTGCACCCGAAGGAATTATTGCTTTTGCATAGTAGGATTGTTTTATCATGTTCATTATTAGATTATTTTGATTTTCTACATATTAGTTCTTGCATCAAGAGAAGATTTAAAATTCATTCTGTAATTCTTTCTTCATATTAGTTCATTTGAGTTTGCATGGCTCTCAAAGAAGCTTCATTTACTTTTCATGAGTAGTTAGTGTAAAATAGTGTGGTCGATAACCTCATTCAAAGGTCCCACTTGAGCCTGTAAATATCGGGGCTGAAACTTGTTGTTTCCTGATTGAAGTTTGCCTCTCTTACTTGATTGTTTGTGGAGCTGATAATTTCTTTTTGATTTTGATATATCGTTTTGATTATTTTGAACATTCGGATGATTGAAGACCGAGTGGTGCCGAGGTAATTATTTGAGCGATAGCAAGCATATTACTGTCACCTTGTGTTGGTAGATTACCACCCTCGTAATGATGGTTACCCGTATTGCACGGGAGCATAAGCGGCCTCTTGAGTGTAGCCATCGATGGCTGGGCACTCGGTAAAAGAATGAGGACCACCACAAGTCTCGCACTTCGGACTCACAGATTTGACCGATTGTATTTGTCTCATCATATCTAGAAAATTCTTATTCATCATTTCTAATTGTCGAACAACCTTCTGGACTCTCGGTAGTACTACCGAGAGTCCAAGTTGTTCGACAATTGGAAATGATGAATAAGAATTTTCTAGATATGATGAGACAAATACAATCGGTCAAATCTGTGAGTCCGAAGTGCGAGACTTATGGTGGTCCCCATTATTTTACCGAGTGCCTAGCCGTCGATGGCTACACTCAAGAGGCCGCTTATGCTACTACGGGTAACCATAATTCGGGGGGTAATTCCTACCAACCACAAGGTAACCGTAATATGCTTAGCTATCGCTCGAATAATTACCTCGGACCACCCGGTTTCAATCAACCGAATGTGCAAAATAATCAAAACCGATATAATCAAAATCAAAGAAATTATCAAGCTCCAAACAATCAAGGAAGAGGGCAAAACTTCAATCAAGGAAACAACAATTATCAAGCCCCGAATTTTCAAGCTCAAGTTGGACCTTTGAATGAGTTAACGAACTACATGAAAAGTAATGAAGCTACTTTGAGAGCCATGCAAACTCAAATGACTAATATGAAGACAGAATTACAGAATGAATTAAAATCTTCTCTTGATCAAGAACTAATAAGATAGAAAATCAAAATAATCAAATAATGAACATGATAACCAATCTTACTATGCAAAAGCAAAATTCCTCGGGTTCAGGATCACTTCCTAGTAATACCGTAGCTAACCCGAAAGGTGACGTGAAGGCTATTACCACCCTAAGTGGTGTTTCTTACGATGGACCTCGATTCCACCTACTCCTTCTCCTCTCCCGAAGGAAGTGAAACGTGAAACCAAGGCGACAAAGGACAAGGTGCAAACTACAAGTTCGGAAAGTACCGCACACGTCCAACCTCCGGTTCTAAATTCCTATTCCGGAGCCCGAAGTTGCTTCGAAGTCTAATCCTAAACCGTCGATACCTTATCCTTCAAGACTTAACGACCAAAAGCTCCGTGAAAAAGCTAATAATCAAATGTTGAAGTTTCTTCAAATCTTTCAAAAATTACACTTCGATATTAGCTTCGCGGATGCTCTTCTTCATATGCTGAAGTTTGCTTCTACGTTTAAGAGTTTACTTAGTAATAAGGAAAAGTTGTTCGAATTAGCAAATACTCCGTTAAATGAAAATTGTTCGGCGGTGCTCCTAAAAAAGTTGCCCGAAAAACTTGGAGACCCCGGCAAATTTCTCATCCCGTGTGATTTTTCGGAGCTAGATGAGTGCTTAGCCTTGGCCGATCTTGGCGCTAGCATTAATCTAATGCCTCTTTCCATATGGAAGAAGCTTTCGCTCCTGGAACTTACTCCGACTCGCATGACACTCGAACTCGCATACCGATCGGTCGCTCATCCAAAAGGTGTTGCCGAATATGTTTTTGTAAAAGTAGGAAAGTTTTATTTTTTGTGGCCGACTTTGTTGTATTTGATTACGATGGTCGACCTCGGATCCCCTCATCCTCGGGAGACCTTTCTTGAGGACAGCAAGAGCTTTAATCGATGTACATGGTGAAGAATTAACTCTTTGAGTCAATGATGAAGCCATTACGTTTAAAGTCGGGCACACTTCGAGATACTCCTGTAATTATCATGATGAAACGGTTCATCAAGTCAATGTCATAGACATTGCTTGTGAGGAGTATGCTCAAGAAGTGCTCGGATTTTCGGATAGTTCGACGAGTGGCAATCCCACTCCTTCGGATCCTATCATTGCTTCTTCTTCCCCCTCGTTCACTTCTTTTTAAGGAGGAGATTTCATTTTGCAAGAGATAGAGACTTTTCTACGTACCCCGGAAGAACTTTCTAATTTGGATGAAGATTACTACGACACGGAGGGAGATATTCTTTACCTTGAGAAATTGTTGAATGAAGATCCTTCTTCGAATCTCCCTCCGATGAAGAATGACGACCTTAAGCAAGTTTATGTTACTATGACGAAGCCTTCAATCGAAGAACCAATAGAACTCGAGCTTAAGGATTTACCTTCTCATTTAGAATATGCATTTTTAGAAGGAACCGATAAATTACCCGTCATAATTTCTAAAGAATTAAAAGATGAAGAAAAAGCCGCCCTTTTAAAGGTTCTTAAGTCATACAAATGGGCCATCGCATTGAAAATTTCTGACATTAAGGGCATTGCTCTCATTTTTGTACTCACAAGATCTTAATGGAAGATGATTTCAAACTGGCGGTTCAACATCAAAGAAGGGTAAATCCAAAAATTCATGAGGTTATCAAAAAGGAAGTTATCAAACTCCTTGATGCCGGATTAATTTACCCTATCTCTGATAGTCCGTGAGTGAGCCCCGTTCATTGTGTGCCTAAAAAGGGTGGCATGACCGTAGTTGAAAACAAAGATAATAAGTTGATTCCTACTAGGTTAGTTACGGGATGGAAAGTTTATATTGATTACCGTAAGCTTAATGATGCCACTCGTAAAGATCATTTCCCGTTGCCTTTCATGGACCAAATGCTTGAACGTTTAGCAGGGAACGAAAACTATTACTTTTTAGATGGATTTTCTAGATATTTTCAAATTCCCATTGACCCGCAAGACCAAGAGAAGACCACCTTCACTTGCCCTTATGGGACGTTTGCCTACCGACGTATGCCTTTCGGCTTATGTAACGCTCCAAGCACGTTCTAAAGGTGCATGATGACCATTTTCCATGATATGATCGAGGAAACAATGGAGGTCTTCATGGACGATTTCCTGGTTTTGGATTCTTTTCTCATCATGCCTCTCAATTTATACAAAATGCTCAAAGGTGCGAAACACTACTTAGTTCTAAATTAGGAGAAGTGTCATTTCATGGTTAAAGAGGGCATTGTCCTCGGCCACAAAATTTCTAAATCTGGGATTGAGGTCGACAGAGCTAAAGTTGATGTTATAGCTAAACTCCCTCATCCGACTTCCGTCAAAGGCGTTCGAAGTTTTTTAGGTCACGTCGGGTTCTATCGTTGATTTATCCAAGATTTTTCTAAAATCGCCCGGCCGATGACCCATCTTCTCAAAAAAGAAACCCCATTTAATTTCTTGAAAGAATGTATTGAAGTGTTTAATATACTTAAGAAGAAGTTAACCGAAGCCCCGATTTTAGTTGCCCCCGATTGGGACCTACCATTTGAAATTATGTGTGACGCTAGTGATTACGCGGTATGTGCAGTCTTAGGGCAACTTAAGACCAAACATTTTCAGCCTATACACTATGCAAGTAACACCATGACGGATGCTCAAGCACATTACACTACTACGGAAAAAGAATTATTAGCCGTGGTGTATGCTTTCGAGAAATTCCGGCCTTACTTAGTCTTATCAAAGACCATAGTGTATACGGACCACTCGGCTCTAAAGTATCTTCTTGCTAAGCAAGATGCTAAGCCAAGATTGCTCCGGTGGATTCTCCTACTCCAAAAATTTAATGTCATTATTCGTGATAAAAAAGGAGCGGAGAATCTCGCGCCCGACCACTTATCTAGACTAGAAAATCCTCATCAAGGTGATCTCGAGAAAAAGGAAATTAATGAAACATTTCCTCTCGAGACCCTTGGAATGATAACTTTTCATGGTGATTCTAGTACCCTATGGTTTGCTGACATTGCAAATTACCATGCGGGGAATTTTGTAGTAAAAGGGATGTCGTCCCAACAAAAGAAAAAGTTCTTTAAGGATGTTAAGCATTATTTTTGGGAAGACCCCTACTTGTTTAGGATTTGTGCGGATCCAATGATTAGACGATGTGTTCACGGCCAAAAAGCTGTTGATATCCTCACGGCTTGTCATAATGGACCCACCGGGGGACAACATGGTACGAACTACACCACTAAGAAAGTCTTCGATTCTGGTTTCTATTGGCCGACAATTTACCGCGATGCCCACGACATGGTAAAGTCATGTGACTCATGTCAACGTCAAGGCAAAA
>BQNB010108410.1:0-20921 GCA_026074375.1 Tanacetum coccineum
ATTCTCACTCACTTACTTCAATGTCACACCTCTATCTTGGAATATTAACAGTGTTTTTGGATTGTTTAATTTACCTCTTACATATTTGCATGTGAATGTTTGGTTAAGTTGACCTCTGCTAGACTTAAATACATAATCACTTAGATTTGAGATGTTAACACATAGATGTTCCTAGTGTTGACAAATTTGATAGTTAGAAACTTAATCTTGTATCCTCCAAGTAATCATATGTTCAAATTAGTATCACGTAGTTCTTAAATTGATCGGAAACACATATAGTGATAACGCGATGTATGTGTTAATGGTAGATGGTATGTAAACCATCGTCGATGCGCGCTGAGCAAACGCAACCCTTGTGCAGGTGTGCACATCTTTTTTTTTCTTTCGATCCAAGTTCAATATTTTATCGAGATCGTCGTCACTCTCACACACTTAAGTAGAGTGTAACATATACGTAGAACACTGTTAACTTTCTTCGCTCAAAGTAAATTTTATGGTCTCAAATATACAACAAATTCTAAGGCTTTTAAAATTGTAAAGTCGTGTTACTGATTTTCAGGAGACGGAGCTAGTAGGGTGACTAGTGGATGCTGAGCCACCTCTAATCAACACACGTCTTTCATTAGTTATTTAGATTACAAGCTGATTTTCTACTAATTATTTACGTTCACTCTCTTATTCTATAGACATGTCTGTAAATGAATAACTTAAACAATAAAATACAACACTACATGTTAATCTTTAAAACGATACTCCCTTTTTCTCATTTTTATTGTTCATGTTTTTTTTTATGTCTTAATTTAATTGTCCATTACTAAAAATAGATAAAGAAGTTTGATAAGTTTACTAAATTATCTTTGTTTGAAATTATTATTACAAACTTTAAAGAAGATTTTAATTAATTGGCTAAGGGTAAAACTGTCATTCTGCCCAAAAATTAAAAAAAAAACTATAATAAATGCATTTTTTTAAACTGTGTATTTTTTTTTATCGCGGAACAATAATTTTGAGACTTTTTGAGTCAAACATGCCGGCCTCTAACTAGAATATCTGGCTCCGCTGTTGCTTATTTGTCTTGATAGTTGCAAAATTATGCTAAAAATTGAAAACAGTTTAGCTCTTTTTAGTTTTAAGCTTTTAAGCAAACTGTTCCCTTTTAGTGCTTATTCTAGTGCTTATTTGTAGTTTATAAAAAGGTGTTTTGTAAAAAGTTGCTTAGTTTTAAGTGTTCTAAAAAGTTATAAAAAATGGCAAAAATAAAAACACTTGGGATAGTGGGAAGCCCCGGGTGAGCAAGACTCGAACCCGGGACCTCTACCACCATCATCCAAGCGTTTTAACCCACACACTCAACCATTGTGCTACAATAGCTCATCCATGAGAAGTTGCATTCGTTTATTATTTATATACATTTTTGGCCTTTTAGTATAATAAGTTGTTTAGGCTTATTTCACAGCTTATTCGATAAGCTGTTTTCACGAGCTTATTTTTCCTAGAATCCTCACAGTTCAAGTTATTTTTCGTAATTTTTCCAGTTTTTTTATAAATAGTTTAGTATTTTTAAACGTTTAATTTCATTAAAATCGTTTTTAATTCATAAAAAAAGTCAAAAAAAATATAATTCTTTTTTAGAAAATTTTCTTTTAACATTTAGAACCTAGGAAAATTAGATTTGCTTTCGTAGGGTTTAAATTGCAAAATCTTGTTTTTTAAAGAACGGGATTGTGTTTTCCTCGCGTTTTTAGCTTTAAACACCTTCATTTTTGTTCTAGTTTTCTTTGTTCTAGCTTTTAGTCAATTAAATCTTATAAAAACCATAAAGATCATTGTAGGACTTAATTTTGATAATTTAGGGTTTTTAAGTCCCGTTTAGGATTCCCGATTTGCGTTTTTAGTTAAAATTTAATTTCCCGTATTGTTTTCTCGTAGTTAGGTTTAATTGTCCCTTTATTTGTTCACTATTAGGATTTTAGAAAACAAATTTTCTTCGAACCAATTCAAGTCATTGTCCAAATAACAAATGAGGTCTCAATTTCATAAGTCTTTGGGAAAACGACCCTGTAATTACTTACCGGTTTCTTACGTAGAATATTTTCGTGTGATTTTTCTTACTACCTTTGTCCTCAAGGATAGTTTAGGAATTTCATTATTGTTATATTGTTATACGTATTAAAACTTTACGTATTAGCCGTATTCAAAGATATGAATACGCCGTATTGAGTATTCGACTCAGAAAACGCAACAGTTTTTAACAATGCAGAAAAACAAGTAAAACATACAAACACACAATATGCAAAAATATACAATGCAAATTAATCTAAGTTACACTAAATCTAAACTAAAAATACTAATAAACAAGAATTAAACAAACTCACTCCCCGGCAGCGACGCCAAAAAAATTGATGTGTTGTCGTTATGCGTAGGTAATTTATTATTCAAGTTTTACTATTTGTATTTTGCCGACTTTACCTATTAATAAACACTAACGAGCAGTGTACCCGGTCATTTGTAGGTTCGTTGATAAGTAGGGTGTCGATCACTAAGAGCGAGTGTTAACGCTTAAATCTACCATTATTTTAGTTATTTAAGTTAGTCCTAATTTATGATATTCTATGTTAAATCTGAGTTAAACCTAAACTAACACAAAAGGGGGTTTTCAGCCTAAGAGACTGACACGAGTTTTGGTTTACCTAAACTAGGATGACGGTGATTAACACACACAAGCTGATAGACAAAAGAAAAAAAGCGGTCGAGCCTAATGTAAGGAAAACGTATTAACCATATTTAATCTAATAAAATACAGGTTTTGTTTATAAGTGCAATGATTGTCTTATCTCGTTGGTGACATATCATTCCTAGGTTTAGGCGGTACTTCTTCCTAAACCCTAGATGTGCCAATTCTATCACAATTAAACACATCCGCTTAAAGCATTCATAGTTGATTATAATCTATCTTAAGAGACAATAATAGTGATCTTATCGAATCCTAGCTCATCGAGACTTTACTAACTTACTGCTTAATGTCTCTTTATATACTAGTAGTTCACTATCCAGATCTTTACCCAAGGAATCAGAACGTTATTTGTTAATCCTAGGTGACCTGCTAGTCAACCTATTCACTAAACCAAGGGCAAAGACAAGTCAATATTTGTGATGTTGTTACTCTCTCTCTCTCTCTCTCTATATATATATATATATATATATATATATATATACATATATATATACATATATACACATATAATAGGTCGCATACTTAAGCACATAAACGAGTATAAATTGATAAAAATAAAGCACCACACATCTTATAAGATAAAATCGAGATAAACATAAATCAAACGTTAAATTATCATAAACATGGCTAATACCTAAAGGTATTAGCCAATAACCACTGTAACGAATACAAATATCATAGACAAACGATTAAGGTAAACTAACCAAGTTAATGAATGATACCAAAAACCAAACGTGTATTTAGAGTATAAGAATTTACAAGGGTTTTCCTATGGATTGAAGGGTGTTGTGAGACCTTTGTAGCTCCTCTTTTCTTCTAAAAATCGAATCTGGTGGTTACTGCCTTTCTCTCAGACTTTGGTATAAAAATTGCACACTAAATTTGTATTTAGGGCTCGATATTTATAGCCTCTAGAATTAAGTCGATATGCCATATTAGAAGTAGTTAATATGGCGTATTGGGGTTTTCTTGGAGTGGGGACCACGATAAATATCTTCTAGAATCTTTCATTAACCGCCAGTAGATACATCGTATAGGTCTTCATGGATACGGCGTATTGGTCTTCGTGGTTTCTTTGTGAGGTTCAGGAGCATATACGCCATCTTCCTTGATGTTAAGGCGTAATTGGATGTCAGAGACCAACATATTCTTGGATTTCTATTATTTAAAGCTCCTAAAATGCGCGCCTTTTAGTTAAACTTCACCAATTGCTCGATATTTACTGCAAATAACAAATATAAGCAATTAAGTACCAATTCATGCATAAAATAATATAGAATGAGCAATTTAGCTGGGATAAATGATGCTATAAAATAGACATTATTTGATGTCATCATGGGCTTAGTGAGTTGTGGAAATAGACTCACTAAACTCCATACAATCTCTAAAAACTAGAAGTCCCTAAAGACAAGTGCCTAAAGAATAGGCAGGATAGTTTGAAAAGGATAAGTCCAAGCTCTTGTCAACCTGAAGTCAAACTATCCTGAATAAGGTATGAAGACAAGGTCAGTGTCAGCAATGACCATAGAAAGTATGTTTGTCCCATACTTAGAATAGACTTGTAATAGAGACAAACCTGTACAATATGTACTGGCCAATCAACTTTAGGATACGCACTTATCACTGGGCCCATGTGGTAAAGACCCTACCCATGTAGAATATATAACATTCCTTGTAAATGGAGTAGGTTAAGTTTGTGCATTCAAAGTTGTATCTTTCACAAACACCTACTCTTCCAAATCAACTATGTAGAATAATATCAAACACATACCAAATGGATTATACAAGAGATTCTAGAGAGAGAGGTAGAATGTTTTCTAGTGAGAGAAACTAGGAAATAGAATAGCATATAATGAAAACCAACACCCTCTCCATGTGTAGAGAGGGTATTTATAGTGTATATAGGCCGGTCACCCTTGGATAGTCTATAGGTTGACCCAGTTAGCTTACTAAACAATTACACACTTATACTACGAGCTAAGAACTAATATACTGGAAGTGACCGAGTCTTTTCTAGATTCCTAACAGTCTCCCCCTAAGGGAGATCACTCCAGATTACAAATAACTTAAACTTAGCATTCTACGAATGTTTATCAATCTTGCTCGTAGTCTTGAATCTTGTTCTTTATCTTGTATCATTTGTAGTGTTCTTTGATCTTTAATCTTGATCTTGTTCCATCATGCTTGATAAACTATGATTTTGAGCCTTTATCACTTGATCTTGAACTTCATAAGATCATAAATCTTGCATCATCACTTGATCATCTTTGTGATACTTCACCTTCTTACGATCTTCTATCTTTGGACCAACATGCTCATACTTTGTATTATCTTGAAATCCGTCTAGCAATCTCCCTTGATAATATTTACCTTGAACACTTCATCTGACTTTAATGAAATGTGATACAGAGTAGTGGAAGTATTTATCTTTGTTTGATCTTGAGATTTTTTGATTACTTGAAACTTTAAGTCTTGAGTATAAGCATGTGATTATGAATCTGACTCAGCTGGAATGAGGTAAAGCCACCACCGTGTAAACCTACAGTTAGGGGTTAGTAATAAATCACAGATATGGACGAATATGGCTTTGTTATTCGTCGAAGTTTAGTTGCGATAACATCTGGTTTTCCTGTTTGTAACATATAAATATTGGACCGGTGATCGTTGAGATTCAAAGAATCTCCTTGACAGGGTTTCCAGCTCAAAGTGTTGGATCCTCTAACGCAGATGCATTAGATCATCACCGTATTTTTCATGTTCTCATACCGAAAACGCTCAAAGTAGACAACGCGATAAGAGTGAATCAGTTACTTATTATCTTACTGATTGAGTCGTTAATTCATAGACAAGACCAAAAACAATATCCAATTGACACAAGCTTGATCCATATAGAATTTCGTCACTGCAGTGCTGTTTGATGTTAACACTGGAAGGATTTTCATTCGTCATTGTAAAATTAAAGAGTTTCACTCTGAATGTTCTGGCAATATCACTAGGATAATGCGTAGGACTCTTAGATATCACTTGTTTTTTTTGTAAACAACGAGTGTATTTTGTAATTGTGTCCTAATAAGATTTATATTAATCTCTTTTGGCTCTAGACTCAATAAGTGCATTTTGGTTTTAGTGATCAGAGGCTAGAGCTGACTGCCACCTTTTCAATACCAACTAACTTAGAGTAAGAAAGTTGATAGATAACATGTTTTATCTCCATGAAAAATGAAACAAGAATCTTTTGAGAGACCTTGAGTGGCTAGGGAGGGTTGTGCATTACATCACTAGGTCCATGATGGCTATCTTCAATACCAGGTTTCATCTTTGTGATTCTGATAGCATATGTATTGACCTGGTTTCTGCCTAAGTGCATAGAGGGCTTCTTTCTTTAGACCCTTTATCCTTATAATTCTTTTTCATTCTTCAACCCCTTCAATGTTTACCAAGACGTTATTACTAGCTCCTTGTTGTGATTGTTCCAGTGCTAACTCATGCCTTAGTCAACATTTTTTTCTTATTATCATTCAACTTCATCTTTCCTAAGGACTTCTAATTCTATCTAGTGGAATGTCCTTGGGTAGATCCCTCCGGTTCTGGTTGGATCATCAGACTTATAACCTAACACTACCACCTTTATGATTCAATCGCCGTCGTAAATTAGTAGGATGTTGTTGGGTATAGTGATCAAAACCATAAAACCGTTTGAATATCAATCAAAGTACCTGTGTTATAAATGAAAACATTTGTACTTTGATAGTTTCATCTTTTAGAAATGCTCCCCCTACACATGTGCACCGATATTTGAAAGTGTTTTGCACAAGAAAATAGGAGACCGCACTTTGAGTCATAATGGATTCAAAATTTTACAATTACATAATTTTACTTTCTCTTCTTGAAATATTCTTGGATATCAGTTAATTAAAATATATTTCAAAAAACTTTTAGGGAGAAAAATGTTTTCCTTATTTAGCATGATTGTTTGGAACATTTTAATGCTCCCCTTCAATTAATGAGGGTATGATGTAGTGTTGAGTACACAATTTTAAAAGATTTTGAATTTACTAATTTTTTTTGAAAAGTTTAGTCAAACACTATTATTTAATTGATTTACACTACATAATTTATACAAATAATTTGATAGACTATGACCATAAATGTATAATCTGATAATTGAAAAAAAGTTATTCTGTTCCAATTATCAAGCAGTCTGTAGTCAGTCTTGATCCTCCTTTTAGAAGTTTTCTTAGCTTCCCCCCGAACTTGCAATCCTTTCTTGAGCAGATTCAAAGCTTTCTTCCAAGCTTAGATTAATTAAGTGTATATCAGAGTAAGAATACCCGCATCAAGAAGTCCTATATATATAAAGTCCCCAAATACTCAAAGTCACAATTTATCCCTTTCAAGAAGACGAAAAAACCCGTATCATCCAAAGTTAATAATTCCAGATTTGCTCATTTCTACCTCTATTCAGATAAGTTGATGTATATAAATTGTAACACCAAAGTCAACTATGTTCCGGATGTAGACAATTAAACCCTCTAGGTAGTCAAAATGATAACACCAAAGTCCGCTAAGTCCCGGATGTACACATTTCATTTAAACTTTAGTATAACCAACTAACAAAAAAGGAAATCATCATACCTAAGTGTACCTCTTTTATCAAATATGACTACTACTTTTTTGAAATAAGCTTAGTGATTAACCGTTCGGAAGAAACGTTAATAGAATCAAAACATAATCTTCTCCACGATCGAATAATTCTTCTTACAACACTCTTCCTCCTGGAAGCTCACATGATGCATACTAAAAATAACAAGACATCCCTTCCAACCCCAATAAAGGTTATGCAATAATGCACCCAAAAGCCATAATTAAAACACAAATTTCTCGGCTGTATGACAATCATCATCCTAAGCATGGCCTAAACAAAAAGATAAGGCATTGGCTCTATGGTGGTATATTACTTCTATATTCTTTCCCCCATGATGAGTTTCGATACCTTCAAATCAGCAACACTTTGTACGCACAATATACTGAAATCTTGTGCGTAGAAATAAATAACTCAATTCTAGACCCAGTTTGAGATCCATTGAATTATTATGAAAATCAATGTGACATTCAAACTAGATAAATAACTAATGGAAATAAAAATAAGAATAACAAAAGGTGGATTTTAAATTGAATATTGAAGAATCAAGTTTAAGGCTTTAAAACTATTAATTAATTTCCAAACATTCCTAAGATCTTTAAAACCTTATTGAGGTGTTTGAACCGTATTGGTCGAAAATGTAGTTAAGCCTAAGCCACTCATCTTGTAAAAATATTTAAGCCCTTTAATTACTAACTTATGACAAGACTTTAAAGCCCTTTGATTTAAATAAATTAACTATCCTAAAAATTATTATCCTTAAATTAAAAACTTTTCCTTGTATAATTTCTGTTGATTGGTTGAAATTTAATTTTGATTTTAATAACATACACTTTTCACTGATTAACGCAAATTAATTTGTAACATCAATATTTATTAGAAAAATTATTCGGGTTAAAAAAGAAGATATCTGTTCTTTTGAAAAAAATAGATGCACTGACACGTACACTATTCTTTGAGAAAGCTCGGGTTGTGTAGCCAAGTATAGCACAATCCATTTACATGGAACAAAAGTAGTCATGACCGAGAAAATTTCTTTTCCACGCAGTAATGATACTTATCTTTTGGCGATATACTTTCCCTTTAAATTGAAGACCAGGGTTAGAGTCTAAAATACAAGTAGAGACTATATACATGTTTGAAAACACTATGACCTTCAGTTTGAATTTTATTTACACCCTTGTATCATTATTGAATGACATTTTAAGGATCGTAAATATTATCGATTATAGAAGACACGTCATGAAACCTATTTTTGTATTTCCTATTTTTTAATTTTGTATTTTCTTTTTTTTGTTTTATATTTTTCTATTTCTTTTTTTATAAATTTTATAAAAATGTCAAAATCTTTTTGTATTTTTGATTTAATTATTCACATATGATACATGAAGAGTTTCTACCATTACTCTTCCTCTTCTTCTGCAAGACATTTAAGGGTTTCAGGACTCATACTCTGCATTCCAAGTCGATTGATCAGAAATTCAAACCGCTCTCTAGCTAATACTTTCGTGGATACGTCCGCTAGTTGATATTCCGACTAGACAAAATAGAGCTCTGCACACCGTTTCTCCACCCTGCTCTTTGGATGAAATGAAATCTAACAACAATGTGCTTAGATCATGAGGCTAGACATTGTTACAAGCATAGAGCCGAGCGAACTTCTGTTATCACGATACAAAGGGATTTTGTTGAATGCAAGTCCATAGTCTACCAGTTGTGAATGCATCCATAGGATTTGGGCACATCATCCAGATAAAGATATGTATTATGCCTTTGTAGTGTGAATATAGTTCTATTCTGCTTTCTTTGAAGAACAGCTGACTAATTTTGTCTCCCAAGAACTTGGCACTGCAGATGTACTCTTTATTGTCTTGACAACTGTATGAGTTTGCATATGTGTATCTGTATAGTTCAATGTCGGTTGTCCTTTAAATACCAAATATCCCATATTTATGGTTCCTTTAGGTATCCGAAAGACCGTTTTAAACAGCAGTAAGTCTTTTCGTTAGGTTTTTACCTGATATTGGGCAAACATGTAAAAGAGAAATACTAGGTCAGGTTTGCTAGATATAAAGGTACCTAAAGGATCCGACCATACTATCGATAAAAAGTTAGGGTCAAAGGTACCCCTGTAGGATCTTTCATCAAGTTTGGTTTTTATCTCTACCATTGGATATCAAAATATCGATAGTCACTACACTAATCCATATCATATTTATTAATTCATTTTGAGAGCATATTTTTGATTGATTAATAAATATGCCTCTAGGATTATGAAAATTTGTAATTTTGAGAAAGAAAGACAATTTTCCTTATCATTAACAATCTTAATTTTAACGGAGTGTCATTATATTTGCAAATGAGTCACTAAAGTTCAGGATCCATAAAAGCAAAAATAATATCGTCTACCTATATTGTACCAGAAGGATATCTTTTCCTCTTTCCTTATGAACAAAGGAATGAAACG
The DNA here is from genome assembly GCA_026074375.1 of Tanacetum coccineum. Classification (NCBI taxonomy): domain Eukaryota; kingdom Viridiplantae; phylum Streptophyta; class Magnoliopsida; order Asterales; family Asteraceae; genus Tanacetum; species Tanacetum coccineum. Next base: position 9,844 of record BQNB010108410.1, read on the forward strand.
ACATCACCTTATAAGAACTTCTGGGAGAGTAGAAAACTTTTGAGACAAGCAAATTCGTACCAATTGCGTAGAGCCTATATTAACCCATAAAAGCCTTCTTCAGTATGTACAGACGTGGTTTGGGATGATCTTCGATCTACAAACCCCGTCATTTCACAGACATAGTACTCCTCCCATAGCACGTCGTACAAAAATACTAGTCCTTGACATACATTGGTAAGACTGTTTTCATCATTCTGGACGTGCATTGGCTATGAAATTTTGATTGAACCTTAATCCGAGCAACAGGTGCGAATGATTCTCCAAATTTGATTACTTCTTCACTAATGGTAACTCTTTAGCTACCAACCGAGCCTGTTTTTCAATACGTCCCTAAATACATCTAACTTAACCTTGAAGATCCACTTAAGGTTAATTAGCATTATATAATCTGGACTAGTGCATGGCTTGAATCCAAAAAGATTCTTTCAATGCTTCTTTGTAATTCTTTGGTTTGACTGTAGTCAGGAATGCATCAAAATTGCACCATATGGCAGAGGTTTGTAGTTGGCATCTTGTTGAGACGTGTCAAGAAAAGATTACCAATAACATATTCCAAACGTGTGATTCTTTGTCACATTTGCTAAAAATGTTTCAAAGGATAGTTGGCTTGATGCAAATTTTGATGGTATGTATATCCCTTATGATGATTCTTTAGATCTCGGTTTTTAGAGTGAATATTTGTATATAGATATCATATCAAATTGTGCATTTTCAGTTCCTTGTATCTGTTCTTCAACACCTTGATGAATGACTGGAGATTTTGTTTCATGTGTTGTTGGTGAAGTACTAGCAGATGGTGCATCTTGATCAATTATGGTTGATGAAGGTGTACCGGTTGTATCAGTAGGAATTAAAGCAACAGCGAGAGGCACGCGTGATACAACACTTGGCGAGGGCTTAAAAGTATTTATCAAACATGGGTTGAAACAAAATGTCCCAGTCTTTCTTTGATGGTAGAACATATGGTGTTGAGGAACATGGGTTTTGCACAAGTCCTAAACTGATGGAGCCATGAGTCATAAGTTGAGGCGTGGGTCCTGAACCAAATTGTTCAGAAGCCATTACCATCAGCTCATCAAAATTCGACATGTATAGTTTTCATGATCACTCTTATTTGTTTATTGTAGATGCGGTATGATTTCTTTGCGGGAGAATAGCCAACGAAAATACCGATATCAGCTTTCTAAGATCTTCACTGTCATTGGTTAGGTAGCACAATTCACCAAAGACATGAAAATACTTTAAATCTAGTTTTCTGTCATGTAAAAGCTCATACGGTGTTTTATTGTGACGAGAACGTATCAAGGATCTATTTTAGGTGTAACAAGCTGTTGCCACTTCTTTTGGACACAGAAATATTGGTGCCTTTGAAAATATCAACATAGTACGTATAACACCCTGTGTTTTCAAGTCATTGGCGACGTCGATAAATCTACTATTTATTTTATACACAATGTATCTTTTGTATTGTACGTGTTTGCTTTAAATCGTAAACGTTAAGTTTAATCGCGTACGCCAAAAATTAGCGTTCAATGTAAACGGGCACCAAACAATTAAATGTTTACATTAAGCAAGTGTTAAGTAATTATTTTGATGATAATTATTAACTTTGTTCATTGTATTTTTATTGGTTGCGTAAATTGATTTCGTTTCGCGATAAAATACGTTTAGGCATACCCGGAACCACCAAAACTTTTCTACGCTTCAACAAATACCCACTTTTATACCCAATACATAAAAATCACAAAAATATATCATATCTATCTCTATATGGCCGGATTTGTAACAATATATACAAGAAATATCACCAAAAATCATCAACTTGTAATTGTACAACACTACACCATTAAACCTAGCTTTTTCTTGTTTCTTTGACCAAAGACCAAGACCAAAGACCCCTTAAGACCCTCAATATGTCTCCTTGACTAGTCCTACTTACACCTTACTTATACATTGCAAGAGATAACACATACATATCTATTTCCATAGTGTGAAAAACCAAAAACTCTCCCTTTGTCACCTTATAAGCCCACGGCTCAAAACACCCCTTTATAATAATCCATACAAAATTTTCTTCAACATATACAAGCCATCACACATCATTCCTAAGATATACTAAGGTGTTTGCAAGCCTTGGTTAACCATTTACAAGTATTTATCAAAGAAAGGAAGCTAGGGTTTTCAATTGGAAAGTTAGGGTTTCTTGGTTATAAGCTTGGGTTTAAAGTCTAAACAAGGGTTTAGCACTTATTTCTCAACATCATTATTCATCACACTAAGGTTATCTAAAGCCCTTAACTTTTCCTTTTCATGGTTATATGTATATATGATGTTTATGTAGTAAAATCACCATTTAGGACTTTTAATCATGTAAAAAGAGTTTTTACTTGTGATCATCATTTTGTACACTTTTACATATGTTGTGATATTGATAATATCATGTTAAAATGGATCTATAAGTGTTATACCATGTTGGTTAAGTGTAAAAATGAATATATACAAATTAGGGTTTTCAAGGTTACTTAATATGTTACAAGTAAAAGTATTGCAAATGACTTATTAATCTTGTTCATGGACTTTTGTTTATGTTATATGAATACTAAAATAAGATTATAATGGAAGTATAACTCTTGTACACACTTGGTTAATGTATAAAAAGTTCATATGTAAACTTGTTAAATTAGGGTTTCCTTAATAAGTTTTGATTAAAAGTGAGATTAAGAACTTGTTAACTTGGACAAATGGACAAACTATGGACTTATGGACCTTATTATATATATGACTTATGATATAAAGTGAGGTGGAAGACTTGTGGTAAATTTACAAAGGTAAAAAGTACATAAAACAAGCTTTATATAAAAGTATACATATAGAACATAAAGGGGCTGTTTGGTTTCGTATTTCAAACAATGAGTTTGATGTTTTATAAAGATAGTACATCTCGTGACGATTCCAAAAAGGTAAGAAACTCAAAAAACGGATTAATAACGAAAAAGTACGCTAATTACGAGTTATACGTTAATTAAACAGGTTTATAAAATAACTTTTATAAAAACAAGTTATAAAACTTATACAAATAGAAGGTTTGACATTTTTATTAAATTACACATATTTTTAGGATTCCAAAATGATAAGAATCATAATTTTTCAATTAATAACGAAGATTATGAATTACGCGAGTTTTTACGTTTAAATGTATAAAAATACTTTTATAAAACAAATTTTATAAAACATACAGTTCACATCAGTGAACTAAATTTTTAAAACGTCATTAAATAGATGGGATTTTCAATAACAAAGACGTGCTCAAAAGAATCGCTAAAAACGGAGCTATAACGAATAAAATACGACGTTTACGGGTTTTACGATAACTAAAACTATAAAAATAACTTTATTACTGGGATGAACAGTAAAAAGTACTGTTCATCAGAGGAATAAAAATATGAAAATGTCAAATATTGGTAACTCGTCTTAATACGAAAACGTGGACATAAGAAACGCAAGAAACGGACTTGAAACGCGAAAGTTACGCCAGTTTTACTACAAAACGGAGCTATAACGAATAAAATACGACGTTTACGAGTTTTACGTTAATTTAAGTTATAAAAATAAGTTTATAACTGGTATGAACAGTAAAATCACTGTTCATTAGAGAACATGAAATTACAAAAATGTCATATTTTGATACATCGTCTTAATACGAAAGCGTGGACGTAAGAAAGACTTGAAACGCGAAAGTTATGCCATATTTACTAAAACGATATTTATAAATGTTTTACAATTATAAATATGTTTTCACAAGTGCAAATAGATGGTGATGTAGCTACATAGACTTGTATATGATGTTAGTTAATCAAAGCGATTAGTGCTTATACGACCTATGTTAATTTAGGTTTCATTCGATCATTTACGTGACGCTTTATCTGTGATATTTGGATTATCAGTAACTCAAGGTGAGTTCATAGCCCCACGTTTTACATGATTTTGTGTTATAAGTTTTTGGAGTGAGAAACATGCATTGTTTTACAATTGGACACAAGTGGTTAAGTTTTACATTATGATTACGTGTTGCCTAAGTAGCGATAACCCTAGTTGAGCCCATTATCATGAACTGTCAGTTACTGGATTGTAAGCGCGAATGTTATGAATAGATCTATTGGGATTGACATCCCCGTTCGGGTGATTAGCTATCACTGGGTAAACGAACGTATACCATGTCTAACATAGGATGTTGCGGGTTAGAACATCATCACGGGCAATGTAGGCCATTTATATGGTATTCATTTATGTTCGAGCTTCAGTGTATGAGCTCTAGGCAACGTAATTATCATTTATATGTGTCTGAATCTTGTTGCATTATCTATACTTGGTAATTTTGTGGGTCCTACATATATAGATTTATCAATCCTACTGAATTCACCAACATTATTGTTGACTTTTTTAAAGCATTGTTTTTCGGAGATCAATAGCATTTAGGTGCCAAGGATCATTGGTGATTTTGTTTTGGGATGGTCATGCTAAAGATTATGGTTGCATTATGTTTTAGGAAATCATGTGTTGTGAACCAGTATCTTTGTAATAATAACAATGAACAAGTTAAAGCTTCGGCTATTTGTATCAAACATTTGTTAAATCCAAATGTATCACGTTTTAAACGCTCCTTTTTTGGTTGTTCTATATATATTTGTGTTTTTTTATCTGAGAAGTAACCGTGCCCCGGACCCTTAATCCGCCGCAACCAATTTAGGAGGTGTTACAGATTGGTATCAAGAGCCAAGGTTATAGAGACCAGGTCTTTTTGCCATTTTTAGTGTATTTGTGGTCATTTAGGGTCATTTTTGGTAATAACGGATATGTGTATTTTACACTTATCACATACATTCATGCATACACTAATTGTTGCATTAGTTAGTTGGACTAGATGCATTCATAATTGATATACATGTTATGATATAAATGTATATTACTATAAGAGTCTTATATTAAATACTAATATAAGCTATTTTGGATTTTCAGATACAGTCATGTCAGATTCAGATGAATCAGGGGTCACACACACGGAGATATCCAGTCCGTTTGAGGACTTATCAGACATTGGATCACCAGGAGTTGTTGGACCTGAGCACGAGGGACTGCCCTGGATGCTAGATGACCCATATGTGCAGGTCGCCTTACAGGCCCCGCCATCACCAGACTACATACCTGGCCCCGAGGAGCCACAGTCACCACCCCTACCAGATTTTGTCCCAGAGCCGGTATATCCCGAGTATATGCCGCAGGAGGACGAGGTGTTTCCGGATGAGGAGCAGCCACTGTCTGCTGATGCCTTACCCACTGCTCAGTCACCAGATTATGTTCCGGAATCCGATCCTAAGGCGGATCCGGAGGAGGAAGACGACGAGGACCCTGAGGAGGATCTTGTCGATTATCCTATCGATGAAGGAGATGATGGCGATGACGAGGATGAGTCATCCAAGGATGACGAGGATGAGTCATCTAAGGAGGAGGAGGAGAACCCAGCTCCTGCCGACTCTACGGTTGTTGCTTTACCAGCTGATGATCAGGCCCCATCTGCGTAGGAGACAGAGCCATTCGAGACACATGAGTCTGCGGCCACACCACCACCACACCCTGCATATCGTGTGACAGCTAGGATTTCTATTCCAGCTCTAGTACCTACACCAGTATGGTCTGATGCAGAGGTTGCCAGACTTCTCGCTATATCTACTTCACCATCATCACCGCTCTCCCCATGGTCTTTACCACTTCCCCAGATACCTTCTCCACCACTACCCTCGATACCATCTCTATCACTACCAGTATCACCACCACTAACAGTATCATCACCAGTGCTTGTGTTATCTCCATCACCACCTGCTAGTCTTATTCGTTCATTAGGCTATCGAGCTGCTATGATCCGGCTGAGAGCCGAGGCCGCATCTACTTCCTATTCACTACCATTACCACCACCCTTCATACTCTCCCACACTAGACCAGCTGCACCATCATCAGGGACACCACCCTTGCATTTACTCTCTACTGACCGTAGTGAGGACAAATCCGTGGTTACCTTACCACCTCGAAAGAGGTTAGGTATCGCTCTTGGTCCTGCATACGAGGTCGGAGAGAGCTCGTCTGCTGCTGTTGCTAGACCGGTTGGAGGTCTTAGGGCAGACTATGGCTTTGTTGCCACTATGGATAGGGAGATCAGGCGTGATCCGGAGAGAGATGTTGGATATGGGATCACCGACTCGTGGGACAAGATAGTTGAGACCCTTCAGGGGGCACCCGTTAGTACTGACACAGAGTTGGGTCGACATATGACCACATTTGAGACTAGGGTTAGGCAAGACACGGATGAGATTTATACGAGGTTAGACAAAATGTTGTTTAGAGACAGATGAGCACATGCATATACACGTCATCTGATAGAGACAGAGGCTAGATTGTCCCGAGAGGCTTGGAGGCGATCGATGGATGCGAGTGATCTTGCCCACGGAGAGGTTATGTCACTGCGCACTACCGTACTGGGTCAGATGTCAGAGATTAGAGAGTTGCATGCTGCTGATCGCAGGAGACAGGCTGTGACTTCAGAGATGCTAAAGGCAGACCATAGGAGATCTACAAAGATGAGAGAGTTGAGGACAACTGATCGTATCCGACAGTAGCAGCTTATACAGACATTGATAGTGATGCAGTCATTACAAGGACAGGTGACCACACTACATGGACAGGTGACAGCACTACAGGGACAGGTTACCGCACTGCAGGGATAGCAGGGACCCGCTGGAGGTCCTGCCGGGGAGTGTTCATCCGAATAGATCAATTTTATATCATTCAACAAGTGACCATCACGCTATAAATGTTCGTATCCTGCGATCCGCATCATCACCCGAACGGGAAGTCCACCACACGCACGTAATAGATCTGATTTCATAACAGTCGCCGCTCACCCTCCGAGTGATATACATTCATGACCCTGCGTGGACCGTAGACTTGTAATGATACCCAATTTGGGAGACAGGCTTCTGCACTATCCCAGTTACCAGGTGTCCCCTCCAAGAACACCCGGTAGTACCTTTTTTAATATTACTGATACTTTACTGCACCCGTTACTAGTGGACCCCTCCAAGAACAAGACCCAGGCAGTAATTTAAAATATGTACTCATCGTTACCTTTGTGACCCCTCCAAGAACACTTCGCGTCAGTAATTTTGTTGTTATCAGTTCCATCAATCAGCCTAAGCTAATTCGTACTTCATTTCAAATGAAAAGACATGTATGCATTGTGACCAAAAACTAAAAGTCAACTAATGTATCCCATGTACGAGCTATGCAAATAATAAGTAAACCGATTGTATTCAATCATGAAAATGCATTTGTAACCAAGCTGTATCCCCCTCGCGGGGTTATAAAACATTCACAAGATTGACAAAAGCGAGGGCGCTCACTGAAACTCACATTGATTAAATACCACGATCAATCTAATCCAAATAATCACAACCGAATCTGCACGATCCATCGACCACCAGAGACCTATAATATGTCGAGTTCGAATTACAACACGAAATAAAACGAAACCAACGATGCGTACATCGTTTACACATGACCACATATACTAAATTTATATATATGTTTACATACAATATACGTGATGAAAATCCACTTGCGCGTCCTAATAACCTTACCAACTGAGTATAATCTATAAATATACAATTTTTCCATTTGTACTCCCGGACTAACATCAACACTACCAGTAGTAACCATTTTTATACTACCAGTACTAATGACAAAATTACTCTACCAGGAGTAACTTATATACTACCAGTAGCAATGACTATAACTACCAGGAGTAACTATAACACTACCAGTAGTAACTATAACAACTCAACCCAGAGTAACTTAACACTACAAAGGAGTAACTTACACTACATAGGAGTAACTATAACACTACCTAAATTACCATGAAGAACTTAACACTACCTAGGGTAACTTAACATCTAACCATTATCAATGACTTTTATAAAGTAAATTATTTTCTAACGTCCTGAACCCGACCTATAACGACCCACTAAATCACATTTTCACAACTCACCTCGTGCGCGTTCTACAAGAGACAGTTCAGCGAAACGCATATTCCGAACAACTTTCCAGTATTTGTCCGAGACCCGAATCTCGATCTGAAATGGTGAAACGCACTTGGCATCAGTCTGATGTAAGTGTACTAATTACAAACCGCCAGCTTTTGCCGCCCAGCCTTAAGACCCGTTTAGCACTGCCTTTTAGACTTAAAGAACCTCCGCGAAAAAGAAAAACGACCTTCCGAACAACTTTCATGGTTCGCCTGAAGGCCGAAATCGGAAATGAAGATAAATGGAGGACGGAAAAAAATACTCAAAAGTGCCACGAGAACAGCTTTAAAATCCAGAACTGCAAGCGCCCTTTTATACTAGTGCAAAAATTTAGTGTTCGAATATATCTCGTTTTGCCATACACTTTCCTCGTTGTTATTAGGATTTTACAAGACGATCCCTTATAGGGAAAACGAACTCTAAGCAAGCTCTACCATATTTCACAAGCCTAACAATCAGATTATACTTTACCAATTGACTCATTCTCACGCGATCCATCGTCTTGACGTGCCAAACTTTCTGTTCACACAATGATCCGCTAGTTACAAAGAATCACGCCAAAAAATTGCCGTTTTTGACCAAAAACTCATCAAAACTACATCTATGTAGCCTATAATTTTATACTTAGCCCCTAATCTTCTTATAATCAGAAATAACTAGACGCCGCAAGGTTCAACCGATTTCATCACAATATATCATATTTATGTAAATCAAGTTCAAATGAATGAGATAAATCGAAATAGACACTAAAAGTGAAGCCATATGCTATATGACGAGCAAAGTCGTAAACAAAAGGCACTCGTCTCGTCTTCTTGCTCCTAGTCATAGCTCCTCCCACCCGAACCAAACAACAGCAACCGCGAACCAAAAACCAATAACTTTCATAACCCAAACACACCCTCTGTGTCTGTACACCCGTTCGAACCCCCAACCATCCAACCAAACCACTTCCTTTGACTCCTTGCTTGGCCAATACCAAGAAGGAAAAGAGAAACCAAACTACAACTTGGTTCTTACTATGATTTCACCTCACCATTTAAGTATACTTAATGTGTTAATGAGATCAAAACTAGAAAAAAAATGACATGAGGTTTGTGTGGTTGTTTCATTCGGACAAGAACAACAAGACAAGGAGAAGTCAAAAATGAACTTTTGACATGCTATCTTGTATATATATAGCAAATAAAAATGAATTTTTGAAATGATAACTTGTATATATATAGTAAATATCTAGAAAATATCCTATAAATATCTTGCAAATATCTCACAAATATCTTTTAGATATTTTGTAAAATATTTAGTTAATTTAATGCGAGCCTTAAACGCGAGCTTTGGCCAAGGCCGAGAAACAAATACGACATGGTTCATAAAATGATATTTTATGATCATAAAAATAATAACGAGACACGTCGTAAATTTTACGAAGCTCGAAACGATTAACGAACGCGCGGTCAAACGTCGACTCGCGGAACGTCAAAAATAAAAGTAACCCAATCTTTTCCAAATTTTTCATAATAAATACGAAAATATTTATTATCGACAAATAAAATGTTAAATGTCGACACTCACTCACGGAAACTCGTAAAATAATATTTACGACATCGGGCAAGCGATCGTCGTACAATGACCTAAAACACGGGGTGTTATAGTCTTCCCCCGTTAAATGAGCCTTGTCCTCAAGGCTCAAGATGCGGCACTTGACACCGGTGCGGTCTTTGTGAAGAAATGTGGATATTTATTTGAAAATTAATCCTTGCGTTCTCATGTAAACTCAGGGCCTCTCTTGGAGTTCCATTGATCCTTGACTAAGGGAAAGCGGCTTCGCTTCAACCGTTTAACTTTACGGTCCATGATCTCGATGGGTTCCTCGACACACTAAAGTTTGTCATCAATGTGGAGTCCCTCCAACGGAACGGCTAATGGTTTGTCAGAATGACACTTCTTCAAGTTGGATACGTGAAACGTATTATGAACCTTGCTCAGCTCTTGAGGAAACTCAAGCTTGTAAGCAATGGATTCAACTTGTTCCAACATCTTGAAAGATCCGACATATCTAAGGTTTAACTTCCCCCGTTTGCCAAAGCGTACTTCTCCGTTCTAAGGCGATACCTTAAGCATAACTAGGTTGTCAACTCGAAGTTTTACAGGCTTACGCCTCCATACTCGCCTCATCCATCCCTGATGGAAAGTCACAAAAAACAAATGGTAACTTATACAAAAAAAATCAAAATACGATTTCAACCGCTCTTATCATAAGAGACAAGACACGCCACGGAATCATAACTGATATAATTAAAAATCACGTCACTCTTAAAAGAGAATCCTTAAGACGAATGATCGCTCCAAACTCAGTTGGTGATCATACAAAACGAAGCGTCCTACGCTTATCAAACCATATCAAGCATCGCGAACCAAATCCGAAACAATTTCCGCGGATCGGGACCGAAACAAGCGTCGCGAATCACAATCATAAGATACACTATCTAAACGATACCCAAAAGGTATTCCATTATTCAAAAACCAAAATACTCATCATAACCAAAATCCAAAACATACATCGCCCTCCCGGTCTCATTTGATAATGCACCACCGGTTGCGAACAACACCTTCGGAGTACTATGACTCCATCCAACGCATCATAGCGCTAACACATAACCAAAACATACTTCGTTATCCAAAACCAAAATATACGTCGCCCTCCCGGTCGCATTTAATAATGGACCACCGGTTGCGAACAAAATTCCAGAGTACTCACGACTCTTTCAATTGCATTATAGCACTAACACATATTGTCAAAAGACAAAACAAAATCAATCAAGAAAATAATTAACATCATGAGCTTAATGCTGGATCATCAAAAATTAAAAATTCCAACATTTCCATATGGCGACTAGCACAATCGGC
>BQNB010108411.1:0-22958 GCA_026074375.1 Tanacetum coccineum
TCTCATAACCACCTGTTTTTTACATGTTCATATTCCAAAGTAGTGTGGAAGGAGATGCAGAAGTTACTAAACTTTAAACTATCATGTTGTTGGGATCAAATTGTAGTGGAAATGACCAGAATGCCAAATAACAATAATGTTTGGAGTATTCTAAGAAGGCTAGTATGTAGAGCTGTGGTTTACTACATATGGCAAGAAAGAAATGGTAGAATGTTCAATAAAGATAAGAGGAATGAAAAGATAATACTGCAAGTTATCAAGGATACAATTAGACTGAAAATGCAAGTTTCAAGGTTAAAGATTAGTTGCTGTTAGAGAAGTGGAATCCAGATGGGATATGAAGTTTCAAAGGAGAGTCTGAGTATTACTTAGAATATTGGTCCTTCTCCGAATACGTATACGTAATATATAGTATAAGGATTATATCAAATAATAGTATAGTAAGTATTTTCCGTCGGGTTCTAAAAACAAACTTTTAACCAAAGTTGTCTTAAAAACCTCCCGGGTCGTTTTCCCTCGACGAAGCGTGAATTGAGAATCGGCTAAGTTCGTGATCGCGCGTTTTGAATGGTTTTAAAGATTTTTTATTTTGGTTTTCTGAATCCTACTAAATGTAAATGACAAGTAGATAAATGTATGAAAACAAGTAAAGAAGAAATGAAAATTAAACACGTAAGCATTAAATGTAAACAGGAATTAAAAACGCGACATTTAAAACCTAAATTATCGAAAATTAATCCTAAAACTATTTTTCTACTATTTCCAATCCTAAATTACTAACTACTAATAAAAAGCTAAGGAAATTCTAAACCGCAGGTAATTTAAGCTAAAAACGAAGAAAACAAGAATGAGGATTGAATACCGTTCTTTAAAAAATGAATTTTTAAAATATTAACCCTACGAAAGTAAATTTCAACCTAATCCTAGAATATGACAAGAGAAAATTTTATAAAAAAGAAAATTATTTTTTTTGATTATTTTTCTATTTCTTATGATTTTTTAAAGTTTATAACAAAATTAATTCACGAAAAATGTAAAACTTTAAGCAAAAAATCTTAGAAAATTTCTAAAAATAGCTAATGATAAGCAGTATGCAGGAAAAATAAGAAATACTAAATAGCTAAACTAAATAAGCCGGGAAAATTCGAATAAGCAATCGAAGTGCTAATTATAACTAAAACTCAAAAAGGGTTAAAAGAATATTAAACGCACCTTAGGACGTAAAAGTCCCAAGGGTGCAGTGGTTAGTGTGTTGGTGTGTTGTGTCATAAAAAGGTTGAGGAGGGTAGAGGTCAGGGGTTCGAGCCTTGCTCACCCCTGACTTCCTCTCTTCCCTTTTTTTATTTTTGCTAAAACCTGAAAAGCAAAGTTGTTAAGCAGGTAAAAATAAGCTACTTTTGTGAAATCAACTTTTTTCTAAATCACTAATAAGCTAGTAAACAGCTTAAAAGCTATAAAGGAAACACTTAACCATTTTTTACTTTTTTTGAAAACTTAATAAGCTCAAAACTAAGATAAGCTAGAAACAAAATCAAATAAGCTACTATCAACTGACTTCTAACCTATTAAGCTAGTTTTGAAAAGAAATGAACAAACAATTTAAGCAAGAATAAGCTTAAATAAGCTCAGCAGTACTAACTTAGAGTTAGTACTGCTAGCTTTAATTTTTAATGTTGCTTCCACTAAATGACTAAGTAAGCTAAGGACAATAATAAAATAAGCTAAGACTAACTTAATAAACTATTCTAAACTAGAAATAAGCACAAAGAAGCAAGCCATAGGCTGAGAATTTAAAATAAGCACTTAGAAGAAAACTGCATACCAAACATGCCTTGAAGGCACTTTTGAGCTTAATTTCAGATAAGCTAATGGATCCTTATGCCTATAAGCCTTATACCTACTTAAACATTTGCCAAAAAGCTACTAGAAACAGTAAACAAAAGACATTTTAAAATTTAAATAAGCAGTTAAAAAGCTAACTGAAAAGGCTACTTGTTTAGATTAACTATATTTTTGGATTTTTAAGGAAAATATTAAATAAGCTAAAACTAACCCTAATAAGTTATAAACTACTTAAAAATTATCCTAATAAGCTATTTTGAACAGGAATTAAGCAACAACTAAGGACTTATAAGCTAAAAAAAATCTCAAACAAGCTATTTGAAAAGAAATGGTTAACCCAAACAGTCCCTTAACTTTGAGCTTATTTTTCAATAAGCTAAAAGATCCTTATGGACTTTTGGCTTAAACCAGCTTAAACATTGACCTATTAGCTACTTAAAACTACTTTTGAAAACTATTTTGAAAATCAAAAGCTTAAGGAAAAAGCTTAATGAAAAAGCTGAAAATTCATTTTACTATACTTTTGGCTATTGAATAAAAAGACAAAAAGCAAAATTGCAGATCTAAAACAGGTATTCAAATAATCTTTTTAAACTAAAATAAGCTCTAGTTTATCAAGAATGGCCTAAAATCTATTTATGCTATAAAAATCAAAACCTAAAAACTATTTTTACCCTCTGAAAATTAAGCTTAAAAATAGCAATTTGTCTATTTTTGTTGTTGATGCAATTGACATCAATAAGTACCAAAACTTAAAATCCTATAAGTGTAGGTTCAAGGAATTAAACTAACTTTCTATATTAACTAAAACAAGAGCAATGGAAGAAGGATTAGCAACTAGGACAGACATGAACTGAAAATGCTCATGAGATTGAGCTTAAGCTAACAGACTTAAACCACTATTAACTAATTATATGAAAAACTGAATTAAGCCTATGAGTACCTTAAATCCCTTCTTATAAACCTCAATGTGGGATTTAAAAACAGTTTAAAGAACCAGTTGGTGTCTAGCAGTACTAACTGCTTGACCCAAACACCCCTTTACAGTGTGAAATCCCATATTTAGCTTATAAAATTGAGTTTTAATGCACAAAGTTCAAATACTAGATTTTTACTAGCTTAAAACAAACCTAATGAACATTTCTAAATAAGCAAATAAGCTAGAATTATAAGCTACCTACTATGCTACTATTTTTTTACTTTTTATGACAGATTTGAAACATTAACTTGCAAACTTGATTTTAAGCAAACTAGTGAACTCAAAAAGCAACAAACAACTTTATCAAACAGAATTGAGCTAGATGCAACAGTAATAAGCAAATGAAAAGCAAATTAAGCTAATATGCAAAAATAAGCTAGAATGCAAATAAGGTAAAACTGGAAATTATAAAGAAAAGCGTACCTCAAACCTCAGCTAAACAGAGGTGTTTGCTCAAATGAGCTTAAATCAACAAGCTTCAGCTTGTTAAGAACAAGCTGGTGGGGTCCAATAAGCCCTTCCCAAACTGGCTTATCTTTCATTTATAAGTTGAGGTACATTTAGGGGAGAAAATGAGTATGAATAAGCTTAGTTAAGCTTTGAGAGCTTAACTAAGTGACAAGTTAACTTAAGAGTAACAGTAAGAGCTTATTAAGAGCTTAAGATATTATTTAGCAAAATTCATAAAAGTAAAAACACGATTTTAAAGTAAAAATTCAATTTCATTAATAAGAAAAGGATTACAATGCTTTTAAAGAAAGATTACATTAAGGAAAGATGAATAAGCTGGAAATAAACTAAACTACACTACTCTAAATTACCCTACTCCTAGATAGATTTTATGTATGCGAGGGGCTCTCCTTTTATAGGATTCAGAAGATGATTCTAGATCCAAGGACGCTCCCCTCTCTTCTCATCTCAACCCTTCATCAATAACGTCTTGCAATCAATTCATCTTGACCGTTGGATGCCTTCCACGTCCTTATAGCCAATGAGCGTGCACGGGATTGCCAGGGTGTCATTCCCTTAGTCAGACGTGTCAGACTAATCTTCTAGAAGGGTTGTTTTTCATTTAAGCGGGGGTAATTATGGTGTTGGGTAAATTTGGGGAAGACGGGTAAACTGTGAAAACTGTCTTTCCCGCCCCCTTTTTCTTTTCACCCGTCGTTTTTTTTCTTTTATAAGATTGTGTTGACCCGAGGGAAATGAGGCGTTGACCTGGGCTTAGGATTTATAAAAGGGTTTGGGCCATGGGATTAAAAGGGGGTAAGGGTTAATTGTTAAAAGAGTTTATATATTTTAAAAGATAACAACCGTTAGTCTTTTATTAACAAAGGACTTACAGTGTTAGTGATTTAGGGCTTTTAGTGAAATTTGATTTAACATTAAGGGCTCATTTGGGATTTTGAGGGCTTTGTCTTTTTGTGGGTTGACCAAGGGTTGATTATTTGACTTTTGTTGACCTTTGCTAGAAATTCCCAGCTCTTGTACACTCTTTCCTTCTCGTGTTTAGCTTTGTCTATTTTTTGCTTTGATATTTGTCCATTTCTTTAATATCCGTACCTGCACATACATAAACACAAAAACAAGCATATATTTGCCATTTTTACATGTTTTTGGTCTTTTGGGTTCGTTTTACAAGGTAAAAGGTATGTGTAAAATAGCACATACCAAATTCCCACATACTAAGGTATTGCCGTGTCCTCACGCAATGCTATAAGTAAGCACTTAGAAAACTAAGAATCTCGATCCCCCTCGACTAATTACCTCGAAAAGTAGCTAAGTGTTCATCGAGGTGAATTAAAGAATCAAGAGTTTAGAGAAGCCCCATTTTTACCATTATTGAAGATATACGCTCATTACCACTAATATTTTTGTTTTTCTCTTTTTCTCATTATTATTATTA
This sequence comes from Tanacetum coccineum, assembly GCA_026074375.1. NCBI lineage: Eukaryota > Viridiplantae > Streptophyta > Magnoliopsida > Asterales > Asteraceae > Tanacetum > Tanacetum coccineum. The sequence continues at coordinate 4,728 of BQNB010108411.1, forward strand.
TTTCAGCAACTAACTAATTTGACTTTCGTTATTTTCATAACCGTTAGGGATCATAGAACAAGATGCATTTCGATCCGAAAATGCCCCCAAAAAGGATAAATTCATCGTTCTCGACTTTTCACTCGCTCCAAACCAAGCTTAAAACGAAATCACAGTTAAATATCAGTTAAGATGCTAACACTACTCATATTTGCAACTTGTGAACTTTTCACTCCCGACAATTATTATATCTTAGGTGAATGTGCTATTTTGAATTTCAACCGTGGATCAACGTTTTGCAAAATTCTATGTTTCACGTTCCACCCGAGAATAATGAGTTTGAAGGCGAGATCATCCCATGTAGCGACTTTCGTCTCGGCACATCCCAACCTTGCGGTTAAGTGACCAGGCTTTTGACACCCCACAGAGACTAGTATCGGGACTCACGGACCTTCGATTTCAAAAACTCTTAGGTTTCCCGTAAATACCTAACTTATTTAGAAAAACTTAAAATAAAATGGTCGTAGTCCAAAAGCATATTTAAATTTAAGAAAAAGAGATTTTCCCTATATTTATTAATTCACATTTACTACACTTAATACAATTATTCATTCTTAAGGAAATCCTCGACCTTTTAGAAGGCCGCAACATCGGTTGTGAGCCGGCAAGATGCAGCAAACTTTTATTAACCCACAGTTTATAATTATTATTCATCATTTTTTGTAACATATAATACCATGATATAGAGAAAATTTCGTTTTAGCAAATTTAAGTATAAATTTGAACTAAATTTATTGATATCGACTATACTTCAAAAATTGTTGATTTAAGTTTAATCTTAAAAAATAGCACGTATATTAATTAGGTTAAGAGCTTATGGGAGAAAAAACCACAAATTACATACATGAGCTTTTAAGATTTCCAAATAATCCTTGTTTAGCATCCCACTAATACTTACCTTTATCATTTTTCATTCTTCGCGAATATTCGCGAACGCTTAGTCTAAATGTTAAGGAACAAGCTAGAACTCAACACACTCGATCGAGTCAAAATTTACTCTTATTCTACCCAGCAGGAAAGTCAAAATTGTGACAAAACACTTATTTTATTTTTGAAATTTTTAAAAAATTTTCATTTTTTTTGGTACTTTTCAAAAAATTTAGTGGTAAAAACGGGATTACGTGAAAACAACAGCTGCAGGCATAATCAAATCGAAGATCCCTCCATACTAGAATGAAACATTGTCCTCAATGTTTTACGAAGGGTCTCTACGCAAATCCTAAGCCGTTTATTAAGTATGCTTTACGGCGGACATTTCCTGTGGAGAAATGTCATAACCGCAGAGAAAATCAGTGTTTTAACTTGTTACTTTTGGGTGCACTATTTCATCCACATAGGGGAAGAGATATCTTGTTATTTTTAGTATGCATCATTTGAGTTCCCAGGGGGAAGTGTTGTGAGAATAATTATTTAAAACGTGAGAAGAGTTCTTCTGAATCTTTAAATACCTAAGAGGAACTGTTAATAGGAGACTCTGGTATCTAAAGGTTCTTCTTTTGCCTATAACAGCTTATGCAGACGCTGTTCATGTGGTTGCAATATACTAGACGAAGTACCTCTGGAAGTATGCAACTTATTGGGAGACAGACTTCGTTTAGGGGTCATTAAAAAGGCAGAAAAGCGCTCGCGATTCAGTACGGAAGCTTGATGAATATATAGCCTTGTCTGGCTGTATGTGGTCAAGTCTTTGGTTGATGTTCCTAGCTTACGAATTTGGCCTTGGATTCAATAAAATTCTAATGTACTGTGATAACAAAAGTGCTATTGCCTTATGCTGCAATAATGTTCAACATTCTCAATCAAAACATATTGACATCAGATTACACTTCATTAAAAGAGCAAGTGAGAACGGAAGTAGAAGAGCTTTACTCTGTCAATTCAAAGTATCAGCAAGCGGATATCTTCACTAAAGCCCTTAGCAGAGAAAGAATTGAATTTCTTATCAACAAGTTGGGAATGCGATGTTTTAAGCCGGAGACCCTGAAACAATTGGCAGATAAAGCTGAAGAATAGTGGTGGTACCTATTCAAATATCCTGTATATATTATGTATATGTATTAAAAACAAGAAAAACCAAAAAGATTTTTCATTTTCAGAAAACCTTTATAAAAACAAAATACAAAAATATAAAATCTTTAAAATCAAATAAAAAATTAAAAAATAAGAAAAAGTTAAAAGAGGTAATATTGGCATGTCTTCTGAAAATCGATAACATTTACGGTTTTAGAAATGTCATTTAATAATGATACGAGGCTGTAAATGAAGTTCGAGCAGAAGTTCAAAAGTTTTCAAAACATGCCAAAAATGGCTTGATATTATTTCTGATAGCAACCTGGTCGTCATCTTAAAGGCAAGTATTTCAAAAAGAAAACTTGACCTCTCAACGGGAATTTATTTTCTCGGGCATGGTCTACTTTATGACCATGCAAAGGCTTGTGTTTACTTTGCAACACAACCCGTGCTTCCTATATCAAATAAGTGTACGTTTCAGTGCATTTATTTGTCAAAATAAGAGAAATCTTATTTTTATTGGTAAAAAGTTGTCTACACAATGAATCAGTGTTTTCAGTGATCACAAAAAGATTTTCAAAGACAATTCGACCACTCAAACAATGACTACAACTCTTTAAATAGAAAACGGATCATTATTTGAGGGGGAGAAAGCGTCATCAAATAATCTTTTAAAACGGTCTTTCAAAATAAGTCACAGATTAAACGGATAAAGTTTTTGATAATGACGGATCACAATTTAAAGGGGAGTTAATTTATTAACTACAAGGGCTTTAGATGTCATTTGTTTCAAACTTTAGAGACTTATTTGCACTTTGAGACTTAGTGAATTCAGGCTTTAAACTACAGACGATCAATATTGCCAACACCTCATAGTTTGTAAAAGACTTAAGAATGCTTGGAAATACTTTCATAGTTTTAAATGCCTTGAAGTTGATTCTCACGGAATAGATTTAAGCTTATTAATTCTTCCAAGGTATCAAAACTAGCAAGGGGGAAGGAGTAGACACACTAGAACGTACAACAAGTACACGTGATAGAGTCCATAGCCTTCTTTGATTTTAGGCCATTCCGGGAAGACGAATGTCATAACCGCAGAGAAAATCAGTGTTTTAACTTGTTACTTTTGGGTGCACTATTTCATCCACATAGGGGAAGAGATATCTTGTTATTTTTAGTATGCATCATTTGAGTTTCCAGGGGGAAGTGTTGTGAGAATAATTATTTAAAACGTGAGAAGAGTTCTTTCTGAATCTTTAAATACCTAAGAGGAACTGTTAATAGGAGACTCTGGTATCTAAAGGATTCTTCTATTGCTCTAACAGCTTATGCAGACGCTGTTCATGTGGGTTGCCAAGATACTAGACGAAGTACATCTGGAAGTATGCAATTATTGGGAGACAGACTTGTTCAATTAATGTTTTACCCGACCGGTCAATCAATAAGCTTATTCTTAAAAGAAGTAGAAATATGTGATAAAAGAGGTACACATAGGTATGATGATTCTTTTAGATTGTCAGTATCATGTAGGAAGAAATGTCTACTTCCGAGACTTAGTTGACTTTGGAGTTATCATTTTGACTATTTAGAGGGAATAATTGTGACATCCGAGACTTCGTTTATTTTGGTGTTTCAATTTATATCATCATTATCCTGAAGAGAGAAATGCGCTCATCCAGGACTTAATTGACTTTGGTGTTGCGGTATCAAATTCTTGAAATGGTTAATTGTGTGCTTCGGATATCTGGGCTTTATACATCAAGACAGCTTGATGCGGCCTGCAAGAAAGTTTTTATTCTACTCAAGAAAGAATTGCTAATTTAGGGGGAAGCGAAGACAACTTCTTAAAAGAGACTACGGGGAAGACCTTTGGCTGCTACAAAGAATCATATGATTCTATCATATGATGTTCTCATCATTCAGGTCAAACCTCGTACATAATAATCTTTTAAATATATAAATGTGTAGTGTAGACTTAAAAATTAGGCATATATAGTGTTTGAGTATGAATTTTCAAGAATTTCTTAGTAAATTTGAAAATTTCCAAATTAACATACTCAAACACCATATAATTCCCTCATATTTGAGGGGGAGCATTAAAATGTTCCAATAATACAGCTTGTTAATAATTGGACATTTTTTTCCCTGAAACCGTAAATATTTGAATCAATTGGTATCCAAAATATCAAACGATTTAAGATTTTTGATAAGGGGAGAAAATGTGATTAAAATATATAGCTAATAATGTGATTTTTAAGATCTCAAGTGTACGATGACCCATATATGTGCTAAACTCTTTCGATTAATCGATGCACATATGAAGGGGGAGCAAATGGTTACGTGTTGGCTGAAATGTGGAAGTACCAAAGACCGACTATTTATATTACTGTATTAGAGTTATAAGGTGGTTAATTTTAGGTATTCATTCCCATGATCTAGCCAAAACCGGAGGAATCTACCCGGAGATATTCCACTAGATAGTGTAGTAGTCCTTAGGTATGAAAAAAGAAGTAAAAGTAAGAATAAAGGAAGAGTGCAGACTGAGATGGAGCTAGTACTAGAACAAACCCAACAAGGTACAAGTTATGAAGTCTTGGTAAGCGCTGAAGGGGTTGAAGAATTAAAAAGAAAATTTAAGATAAAGGGTGAAAAGAAAGAAGCCCTCCTTACACTTAGGCAGAAACCGGGTCAATACATCTGCTGTCAAGAATCACAAAGATGATTGCTGACATTGAAGACTGACATCATGGACCCAGTGATGCAATGCACAACCCTCCCTAGCCACTCAGAATATCTCAAAAGATTTCTGTTTTATTTCTTACGGAGATTACACGATTTTTATCAATTTCTCAATGCGAGTTAGTTGGTCATTTGAAAATGGTGGCAGGTTGCGTCTAGGCCTTTTGGCCGATCACTAAACCATAGTGCACTATTGAGTTCTAGAGCCAAAAGAGATTTTCAAATCCCATAAATGCTATTACAGACACTTGTCAAAATTATGCTTGTTAATTCACACAAACAAGAGAATAAAAAGAATCTTAGTAAGAATCTAGCATTTTGTCTTGTGTTTTGCCAAAAAAAATCCAAGATGATACTTAAAGTATATCCAGTTGAAGATGGAAAATCCTTGCTTGATCAACATCTAACAAGCTTTGGTAGGTGAACTTGTGAGATCCTATAAGGATCGAGCTTGTGAAACTGGATATCGATTCGGTCCAGCTTATGAATTAATGAATTTTGAAAAAGATAAAACTATTGGTGTGTCATAAAAACCGTTTGCATCTTGACACACCGATTGATTTTTTAAATCGATTTTCAATCTTATGTCCATGGGAAGCCTCACAAGGGTATCTGGACATAGGAAAGGCCTGAAAACACGAATTGACGACGTAATCGGGAAAGATAGTAACTTGCTGGTTCACATTACGTGGTTGTCTGCTTGAGCGCTCCGGTAAGGAGAACTGGCTAGCGCAGCTGCGAAACCCTTTGTCAAGAAGATTTTTGTTTATATTCAACCGAATCCTTGGCTGTAGTTTCTATACTGAGCAACGAGGAACCGTGGTTGTTCAACCCGATATTCGACGAAGTGACAAAGCACTTTACGTCATATATGTTGGTAGCTACTAACCTATTCATGCAAGTTTCTTTACAGTGGTAGCAGTTTCCCGATGACAAGTCGAAGCCAATATCACATGCTCATACTCGACCAACATATATAAAGACATCATGAAAGCTCAAGTACATGTTTTAAGACTTCCGCTAGTCTGATACCACACGTCTTTCTTGAAGCGACGAAGTATTAAGTCGATACCGTACGTCCTCCATAAAGTTACGAAGTGTTAAAGTTAAAGAATATCAAGAAAGATGGTTACATACGCTTTCAACATCAAGAAAGGTATGAGCATGTCAGTCCAAAAGTCACGAGTTCACAAGATGACAAAGTTTACTAGATGGCGAAAAGAGATTATGCTTGGTTGATGATCTCAAGGTGTTCAAGATCACATATTCACATACAATTCAAGATAAAGGAATAAGCTCAAGCCTAAAGTTAATAATCACTACGTCATATTCACAAGAAGAGGAAAAAAAAGAAGTCTGCGAGCACAAAAACGAAGACCTTCATAGTATGCTAGGTTTAAGTTTTTGTAAAATAGAGTGACCTCCCTTAGAGGAGATTGTTAGAAACACAAAAGTTTCAGTCACTTCCATAGATAACTGTAGTTAGCTCGTTAAGTTAATATTTGGAAACTTACTTCGAGGAAATCTAGCTTAAAATCCCAATGGACAAACCACTATGAAGGCCAAGGCCACGTCAAATAGTAGGTATTTTTCATTTCTCATGTCATGGAAAAGGCGTGGTTGGTTGTTTCATTTTTCACTAGTTTGAAAAGGGTGGTTGGTTGTATCATTTTTCACATAGTTATTCATTTCTCTCTTTTACTTTCTCTCACTAGAAATACATCATTCCCACTTTCTCTCTCTAGTTTTTGTTTGATATTAAAGATTACTAGTATTTTTCAATTTTCAAAACGTCCATCTAGTGGTCGTTCTCTGTACTTATGTTTGAGATACTTTACGAAAATCACGCCCTCGTGTTTCTTATTCCGCTGTGTCATGTTTTGGGGGTGTGACACTTATTTTGCAACCTTATATGATTTATTCATGGAGCAACGGGTGGTCTTCAAAACAATGCTTCTCTAAAGTCAAATTCGGGTCCATGTTATCATATTATTAAGCTTTGGGTTGAACTCACCATCTATTTAATAAAAAAATTAAAAAATGGTCAAAGAAATAGTTTTTGGCATGACACTTGGTTAGGCAGGCTACCTTTATGCAATTTGTTTCCGCATCTGTGCCATTCAGAGACCAATCAAAATTGTTTGGCGTATGAAAGAAAACCAACTACAACACAATCGAGTTAGTCAGAAGCTTATGATTCATCCCATGTGTCTTCATCCATTCTGTCGACATCTAATGGTCTTGTGGGCCTTATCACTCCTCTCGGGCTTAACTTCCCGTGGACCTGGCGTAAGGAAGTTCGCGCTAGCCTTGAGATTGAAGTAACTCTCATATCCAACATATACCTCACTATTGATGAAGATTCATGGGACTATGCAATTGACACCACGAGATCATTCTCGGTCAAAGCAATGAGAGTCCATATCACTTCTATGTTTCATACTATGGTGTCTCAGCCAACTAGATAGAACAAAGTTGTCCCGTCGATGATAAATATCAATACTTGGAGGGTATCAAACCTGAGATTGCCTACAAGAATTAATCTCGACCGTGTGTTGAACTTGATAATGTTAGATGTCCGATGTGTGATGAATCTTGAAACGGAAGATCACGTATTTAATTATGTCTTGTAACATTGCTACTGAGACTTGGAAACTAAACTTAAATTGGCGATGCATCACCAATATTTCAGTCAACAACCTTCATGATGCTTTCACAAGGCGAACCAAAGTCATTTTGCAACAAAGCAAAAGAGGCTCTTTGATTTTGTTGTTCAAATCACAGTATGGTGCTTATGGAGATTCATAAATAACATTATATTTTCCAACAAGCTCCTGTCTTATAAATTGATTACTTCTAGAAGTAAAAAATTATTGTTGAAACTGGATAGAGTGGTTTAATAACTCGTTTAATGCTCTATACCACCTTTTGTAACTTCTCTTCTAGCCACTTACTAGTTTCTAATTCAATCGCCATATTCTAAAAAGAAGTTTGTGTTTTTTACTTATGTTGTCGCGTTGTAGGATTAGGGCCTGACAAGATATCACGTGTCTCTTCAATACTATACAAGCTAGTATATGCATATGCAGGGAGGGACGGAATGAGAGCTAAAAGTGATCAAGTGCATAATTTTTTTTAACTATAGTATAAGGAAAAAAAAAAGGATAACAAGAAGTGACGATTTTCGGTTAAAACGATTAAGTTTAGTGATAAAACTAAGTTTAGTTTCACCTTTTGATAGACTAACAAAGCAATTACTAGGAATCATAAATGTATTCGTTTCCGGGTGCATTTTTGAAAACTCACCTCGTTTACTTTACGAATATATACACAACGAAGCAAAATTTTTCAGAAGGTCCCGTGACACACATGATACACTCCTACGATCACATTACTGGGCATATGTGATCACCAAAAATTTATTTGCGACGAGCGAGGTTTGTTATTGCATATTAATACAAGGTAAGAAAGGTGCTATACATGAAGACTCAACAAAGAATATATATCTTCTAAACATTGAGTTTTCCACTTCTCGGTTAGATAATCATCCAAAGAAATATGTTATATGCATGAAATCTTGGACAATGCTACGTATACAAAGACTTCGATAAATTGATATTCACATAATTACGCTTTGCATACAAGTTATTATTTTTCACCATATTGTACTAGTATTGCAAACCCTCATCAAATCCCAATTATTTCATTCGAGTTAATCACTTCCAATCCTCAAAAACAACAACGTTTTATAACAACGTTTTCATCCTTCGTATCCTCTCTTTTTTTGCTTTTCATCTCATTCTTTCTTTTCATAGAATGCATTCTTTTTAAAGCCAAAACCGGTGATGTCCCTTCTTCGTACATGTACCCCATCTCTTTCAAGGACTCATACGCTATCTCCTCCGTAAAATTAAGCACTGCGGACGATCCCCTCAATGCGTATGCCGCTTGATCATAAGCTAGAGCTGCAGCTTCAGCGGTGTCAAATGTCCCCAACCAAACTCTAACACCATTTCGTGTAGAGTCACGTATCTCAGCAGCATACTTCCCCCATGGACGCCTTCTCACGCCTCGGTAAGCACTCTCTTTCTCTTCTTGGTTTGTAACTGGCTCCGCTGGACAATATTGAGTCTGTCCCGCAGAGTCGTCAGCAATGACTTCGTAGAGAAGCATGTCTTGAGAGTCATTTTCGTTGAATGGGAGAACATGGTGGTTAGAGTAGTATTCCGGTGGACTAAAACTTGGCATTGGGTTGTAGAAGTATGATGGATCCATGTAAAGATTGAGTTTATTTTTAAAATTTGAATGATCAGATATGTTTATTTTTGGTAAGTGTTGGAAGTTGAGAGGTTATATAGCGAAAACCTGTTCTTTAGTGGGACCCACAAGACCAAAAGAAGTACGAGTAATTAAATACACGTGGGCCAAAGACTCTAGTCTTGTCTGTCGTGGCGGCCAAATATGAGGACTTAATTTGACATCTGCCTTAGTGTTGGGTGTAGTAACGTCGGCAACGACACCGTTGGTCGGCGTTGCTCAACGGTGTTTGGTCCGGCGTTGGCCGGTCAACGCGCGTTGGGAGGTGTTCTAAAAAAAAAATTACCCTTTTGAAACGTTTTATTTATATTTTACTCATTTTCTTTTAATTTTGAAAAGTTTCACTTTACCTCCCTAACGGCTAGTTTTTAGAAAAGAGAAAGTTTAAATTTTTTTTATTTTACCCCTCTAAAATGACTGAATTTTAAAAAGAAAATTCATTTTATCCTTCTCACACAACTCACTATATATACAATACATTACCAAATACAAATTCACATCTAAATTCAACACTCTTCAAATAACAAATATACATTTTTTTAGCAATCAAACAAAATGTCCGACATTCCCAACACCAGTTTTTTGAATCTCCTCAACGCGTCGATGACGCCGAAACAGTTTCAACAATACCAACAAGAACAACAACAAGCTTTTTTCCAATGGCAACAATCATAAGTCCTAAACCGTAAATTCCAAGATCTACAACAAAACCCACCATCATTCAACTCAGAAACTTCCCAATCACTCACTCAACCTCAACAAGTCGATTCGTCAAAAAAAGGCGGTCGCAAGAAAAAAATGTCAAAAAGGGAAAAAAATGTTGAAGACGAGCCCCAAGAGACGGTAGCAGTGGGCCGTTGGCTACCGGTCGAAGAAGAATTGCTAGCAACATGTTACGTGGCCGTTTCGGAAGATAATAATGTCGGAAGGTCACAAAAGCATGAAACGTTTTGGTATCGGGTTTTGAACGAGTTCAATTCGAAAAAATTTCAAAAACGTACATAGGATATGTTGACTAGCAAATGGCATACGTTGAATGCCAATTGCCAAAAGTTCAACGCCGCGTACAAACGGGCCAAACGTTTGGGGAAAAGTGGCGAAAACGATGTGGATTATTTGAAACGGGCTCAAAGTATTTACCGTGACGAGCATAAAGGGGTCGCGTTTTCTCAAGAAGATGCTTGGGCCGTTTTGAGATTCCATCCGAAATGGGACGCACCGGAACAAGTTGACTTAACCGGAGACGTCCCCGGGGCTTCCCAAGAGGATCTATTCGGTCACGATGCACGACCACGTCCGGCCGGCAAACCACGGCCCGCCAAGAAAAGCAAATCCGACGCAACGGCGAGCACCGGTGGAAGTAGCGCGTCAACCCAATTCGGGGAGCTAATGGAGCAGGAGCTTCGTCTGAAACGGGAAGCCGCCGAAAGGGCTTTCGAAGCTCAAGCCGAAAAAGACCGCACACTAATGCGGTTGGAGGAGTTGAGGTTTCTAGCTACTAGCACCAAGGATTTGGACGACGACGACGCCTATTGGATCAAGAAGCAAAAAAAATTGATCAAAAACAAAATGAAAAATGATTTGGGTGACGAGGACGACGAAGACGAAGACGAGTAGTTTTTTTTTTAGTTTTCTTTTTTTAATTTCAGTAAATGTTATTTTTTTCGTAATGTTTTTTTTTATTTTCGTATTGTTTTTTTTATTTCGTTTAATGTTTTTTTTTAATTTCGTTAAATGTTTTTTTTAATTTCGTAATGTCTTTTTTTTTTTAAGTTCGTAATCCTGTGTTTTTTGTAAAGTAAAAAAATTTTTTTTTGTTTATGTTTTAATTTTGAATGTAATTGTTTGTTTGTTAAAAATATAATGAAAAAAAATTGTTTAGGGTTGTTTTATGAAAATAAAGAGGTGAGTGGTGGTTATTTGGGGTTATTTGTATTTTGAGGATGTTTCCGTTCTGTTGTTGGTGTTAGTGTTATGCTGATGTGACACCCAAAAAATGATGTTACCGTGTTACAAAACCTTAGGCTCTTAGGTTATATTCTTCATGCAGTAAACTACCGAAGCATCTTTTCACTCGTCTGTTTTCACATGCACACTAAATTACAGTACGTCATTAAACATAAACTTTTCAATCTTTTTTTACTCTTGTCGCCAAAAATGTAAAGGTTATAAGAGTGCATACAGATAGATGAGATTTCTTTTGTTCATGTTATTTAAGGTGATTCTTTTTTGACTTAGGTTTATACAACTTAATTGGAATATTCACGTGAACTTTTACATAATTTCCATGACAACCTTTATCTAAGCCATGCATGCATCGTTGTGGTAGTGTGCAGTCTAAAGGCCGTTAAAAAAAAGTATCTCTTTCGTAGCACAAAATCTATAGATGCCTTATATTATGCAACCCATATATTAAATCTAGCTGAGATCCTTCTTGTTCACATCTCATTCACGAAACTCGGAACTAATAAGAATTTTCAAAGTCTTAACTCTTAAGTGATCATTATTAATATTACTTACTCCGGTCTACTTTGAAAGACAAAATCTAAGTGATCGTTATAAGGCTGCAAGCTTGGTTTAATTTTTGCATGTTTTTACTCACCTAGAACTTAATAATTATCTGGAATATATGCACGTCCTTGATATATTATTGACCATTTATTCAGAAAAAATCTTCTCCTGTCGACGTTGTCCATTCTTTATATATGACTCAAACTAAGAAAGATGAGTGTCTTAAAATATAGTATCCCACTGTCTCTTAAATGGCTATATGTTAAAATATAAAAGCCATATATTTAATATTTATTGAAGTTAAATAATAGAAGTCATATATGTACAAACCATGGTTGTTAAGATTTCGATTTTGATCTTAGGATCTTACGATATTGCAAAGCAAAAATAATCAGGATCTTTGCAAGCTTAAGATCTTATAGTATCCCGATATTGACCGTAGGAACTTAGGATCTAATCCGATCCGATCTTACTTTTTCGAACCTCAAACTAAAAAACTACAAACTTAGGGATTGTGTTTTGTAAAATTAAAAAAATAACATGTTAATCTTCTTCAACTTTTCATAAACATAACTTATGGCAACATTTCTATGAAATATTCATATAATTTTTTGTTTACGATATATAATAATGTGTAAATTTGTATAATTTTACAAAGACTATTAAGAAAATTACATTATAGTAAAATCTTAAGATTCCGATCCGATCTTCGATCCCGATCTTGCAAAGACGAAAACGATCATGAGTAAGATCCCGATCTTGAAAACCTTGGTACAAACTATCTACTTTATTATTTATACATATTTGTAATTAAAGATGGAGTGAGTCGTATATACACTACAACAAATTTGTCATTTGTTCACACTTTTTTCTTCACACTTTATGAAGTGTGAACTTTATTTTTAAGATATTCACACTTTTATGTGTTAAGAATTGTTTTAAAATTCTTACACTTAAAAGTGTGAAGAATTAAAAGTTCACAATTAAAAGTGTGAAGAATTTTCTTATAAATCATAAGCATCATAACTGAAAGTGTGAAGAATTGTTTCAAAATCTTCACACTTTAAAAAGTGAAGTTTTTTATAAATCTTCACACTTAAAAGTGTGAAGTTATTTGTTACACCCAATTGGTTCACACCAAACTTAAAATAAACTTTTTAAGTTCACATTTTAAAGTGTGAAGTAATACTAACCATTTTATTATAATGACACTATTTTGGATTTTTGGGTGATGGTATGCATCAAACTTAAAATATAATTGTGAGTGATCGTATCAAATTATTGGTTAGCTATAAATTAGAAGCTCAAGTTGCAATAACATTTGTGGACGAGAGACAAAAGTTTGACTGGCTATGTTGACCATCACTATTCTTCAAACTTCATTATTTCCGTTTTCATGACCTTGGGGGCTTGAGCATCTACAGTTTCAGATTTTTACATTTTGACACATGTTTAATAAGACTTTTATATGCTTAAGTTAGTTACATGGATACACTCACATGATTTGGCGACTCAAAAAACAAATTTGTCTACATATATATATAGTCACTAACAAGCATGAATGTCCGCGCGTTGCTGCGGGACGTTAATTTTTTTTGTGCTGGTTTATTTTTTCGGTCTCATGTTTAATAGTTTGTTTTTTTCTTATATGGGCTTATGTGTTGGGCCTCATGCTGGGCGTTAATGTTTTTTTTTTCTATTTTGTATAGGTTTATTTTTCCGGTCTCTTGTTTAATATTTTGTTTTTTTATATGGGCTTATGTGTTGGGCGTCATGTCATGGGTATTTTTTTATCTTAATAAATAAGTACTTTTGTAATTTTATTTTCCTATTTTGTGCCGAGCAATTTTTTTATATTATTTTGTGCGGGTCTATTTTTTCGGTCTCATGTTTAATAGTTTTTTTTATATTGATTTATGGGTTTGGCATCATGTCGCGGATATTTTTTTTTATATAAATAAATCAGTAATTTTGTAAAAAAAAATTCTATTTTGTGCCGAGCAATTTTTTTTTTAAAGTTGCCTACTTTCAAAAAAAAAGCGTCAAATGGGCCGGCCCAAAGTGGGAGCCCAATAGGCCGGCTACTGTAGCATTGTAGCAAGCTGCCCAAAACGGCAGCGTTGGCGTAGTTGCGAGGCATTATTATTTTTTATTTTTTTGTGGTTTTATTTTTTCGGCCTCATTTTTAATAATTTGTTTTTTTTTCTTATATGGGCTTATGTGTGGGGCTCATGTTTAAAGGTTTCTTTTTTTGGCTATACGGGGTTTTTTTTTTTTAATATAATTTTATGGGAACATAGGCTTTAAATGAGAATCGCGCGTTACTGCAAGGCGTTTTTTTATTGTATTTTGTGCGGGTTTATTTTTTCGGTCTCATGTTTAATAGTGCGGGTTAATTTTTGCGTTAAAATTTTATTTGTATTCTTTTCTATTTTTTATTTGTGCGGATTTATTTTTTTCGGTCTCATGTTTAATAGTTTGTTTTTTAATATAAACTTATGTGTTCGGCCTCATGTCTCGATTTGTAGGTTTTTTTTCTATTTTATGCCGAGCGATTACATTGCCTACAAAAAAAAAATGCCAAATGGGCCGGGTACTGTAGCACTGTAGCGAGCTGCCAAAAACGGCAGCGTTTTATGCCGCCTATAGTATATATATATAATTATTTGATAGCAACTTGCCAACTTCTTATTTTTAAGTCGCGCATCCACAGGTCTAACGACTAAACTAGTACTGTACTTCGTAGTAGAAAAGAATGCCAAAGTAACGCGAGCTAAGAAGATCAAATTGTATATGTTCCACAAATTTGTCTACATATATCGTCACTAATGTATATGTTCCATAATGCAGATTAGGGGTGGCAATTTCTGACCCGACACGAAACCCGATTTAAAACCGACACGAAAATTAACAGGTTCGAGTTGAGTCTAAATAAATTTGGGTCAGGTTTGGGTCGACCTATCTAACCCATTTATTAAACAGGTCAGGTTCGGGTTGAGAATAAATTAAATGGGTCGACCCGCCAACCCATTTAAGATTTTTTTTTTTTAATTAAAAATTATTTATATTTTATTATACGGGTTAAACAAGTTAAACGAGTTGATCCACAAACCCATTCAACATGTTTAACCCGTGTAATGTGCCAACTTTGTATATAAAACGGGTTAAATGGGTCAACCCGAAACCTGTTTAACTTATTCAACCCGTGTAACCTATTTAACCCCCCAACCAAAGTATATATACGGGTTAAATGGGTCAGGTTCGGGTTATGTGTAAACAGGTTATGGTTGTCATATCTGACCCGATTATTTAAATGGGTCGGGTTTGGGTTGAGGTTTTTTGACATGCGAACCTGTCAACCCGAACCCGCCAACCCGAACCCGACCTTAATTGCCACCCCTAATGCAGATATTGCATTCGATCTATTGATACTTGTCGACTTTATTTTGAATCCTTATAATTCCACCTTTATATTTCTCGTGTCAAAATAATTGTTCAGTAAGAGCACAGGGAGTCGTGGTGCTAAACTCTTGGTGTCAAACTCCAAAAGTGGTGCTACGTCAGCAAAATGGAGTTTGGCACTAGAAATACCATGGCACCAGAATTCAGTGGGAGTGGTTTGGCACCAGAATTCTGGTGCCATAGCATTTTTTTTAATAAACTCAAATTAAATTTTATTCAATTAAAACATATTAAACATTACATAAAACTTAAAAATTACATAAAACTTAAACATTATTAAACATTACATAAATAAAAACACAAACTACTCATCATCATTATTCCATAGATGTTCCACAAGGTCTTTTCGAAGATCGTTGTGCGTTTTCCTATCGCGAAGTTCTTTTGTCTTCCTAACGTGTAAGTCACATCTTTCGACCCAGTCTCTAACAATGTTCGGTGCTGGATTCACGAACATATCTCTGAAGTTAACTTCAAATCTTTCGACCCAGACTCATAATCCCGCATATATCGATCATAGTCGGGTTGAAAGAAAGCATCATAATGATCGTATGTGTCGGTTGGGTCGAAATCGTTGAGATTATTTTGATCCATATTTGAAAGAAAAAAGAGAAGTATTGAAGTAGAAGATGTATTGAAAGTGTGTGTGAAGTATGAAATAAAAAGGGGGTATTTATAGGATTTTTAAAGGGGTAAAATTGTGATTTTGGGGGTATTTTTTTGAATATCCGCTCCCCCTAACGGATAGATTTAAAAAAAAAATTGAGTTTGGCGTGGGCTGTTAGCCACGGCGCGAGAAGGCTTGGCGCGAGCCACGGAGTGGTGCGCCGTCGGCCTTTCTCGCGCCAAGGCTTGGCGCCAAGCTACCAGCCAACCGTTCCCTTTGCTCTTAGATTTTGTCTGGTTTTTTCATGTCATGGCTACTATGGTGAAATTGATGCCAATTATTCTTGAATATGTTTCACATTTGTCAGTTTCTTTTTTCTTTCAGTTTTGTACGCCCAGCCTAACTTATCATAACACAGTCGGACCAGGCCTATAGTTAAGGACCACTTCTGACAGGTGATTGTGTTTCCACAACCTTATATATATCATAAACCTACATATTGTGTTGAAATTGCCATCTCTATCTGACTTGTGAGTTGCGACACAGTTTAGAATTTCAGATGTCTAAAAGTCAAATCCCATTTTTGAATGATTGATTCAGTTCATTCCAAATCTAAGAATCAAGTATAAAAACGATTTGATCAACAATTTCAATACTGTATAGTAACCAGATACAAAGTCTGATCGAAGAATATGTTACACATGGAGACTAACCACCACATTATTTCACACTACAGAAAAATAACAAGATAGTGTCACGCATTATGAGTTTTCATTTTGAGGTTCTATTTGCCGAAAATTGATTTCAACCACCACACCCCTTTGTTATCAGCTGGTGCATCTTCTGTCTCGGGTGGTGGCTCGGTATGTGTGGTCTTCTTCAGTTTGGCCACATCATATCCTTCCCCCTTAGCTTTCTCAACCAACTGATTATATATCTCCTCATCAAGATGGCTTTGCCTGCACAATATCTACCCAAAAAAACCCACACCACAAGTTTTAGAATTCTCAAAATAGTATTAGCTCCTAAAAGTATGTCATGCCGACCAAAAAGTTGTGAGTTGAAACCTGTGTGCATGAGTTATTTGTCGTACAAAAATAAAATGATATCAAAACAAAACATATATACCCATAGATTTTTCTTGGATGGTTGACCAATCAAAGCATACTGATAATCATCATCAAGAAACAATATCCAATAGTCACCAGTAACAGGAATAATAGGCAAAAAAGGTGGCACCCAAAACTTGACCTTCAATTTAGCCTCATCACTTTTAGGATCAGCCTTATAAGCAGTCCCTTCAATATACCCTCTCTTACCATCACTCCATGTTTCATTCAACACATTAACAGTCCCATCATCTTTTAAAGTGTAAGTAGCCCTTGTGTTTGCTCCATTTTTAGGCTGATTCCTTGATGGGATTGAAGCTATTTCATACCATCTACCCATGTATCTTGCTAGATCTACACCTTTCACAACTTCCATATCTTGCTTGGCCATGATGTTGTGTTTGTGTTTTTGTGTGTGAATGTTTGTGAATGATGGAGTGATTGTAGGGATTATGTAATTGAGGGGTGTAGATAAGGTTGGTATCTGCAACTCATAGCTTGACACCTGTCTTAAGATTGCAATAATTAACAAGTTACTGTACTATTTTTTCCATTCTTTGTATTATCCTTCAGTTATCAAGGTAGATACTTGAGGCGTAAACGACTAAACGTTATTAAGACCGACACAAAAGAGACTCGACCTAAGTCGACTTGCACTCTTGCTAATCAATTACACTTGCAAGTTAAGCTATCTTAATTTATTACTATTAGGCTTAGTAACTTATCTCAGATTTTGACGCAATACAAAGTGAAATGAGGTTGAGCAATTTTCACGCAATAGTACACGAGATATGATGTTCGGGGAAAATAGGTGAAATGCCTTAAACCCCAATATATGATCGGCAATGGTACTCAACTAACTATTATACGATACAGAAACTAGTATCGCATCAAACCAGACCGAGAACCAGCAGTTCGTTTCAGTCCCTACTAATTTAACTTTGAATGACTTTAATAGAACACTAACAAAACTTTGTTACTATTGAGTAACATTTTCCCTTTAGATTTCAAACAGTTTTCTAAGCAAGTATTTTCATACTAAAACAAACTTAAACCAAATGTAAATAGTAGGAACCAAACCTAATATGAACCAAAACAAAGCTGCAACTTGCATATTCAATTTCATGTTTCACTTATTATTATAAACTTTAATCTTTTATCTTTAAATACCGGCCTCAATGTACCATATTCACACACAAGCCACTGCCTCATACTAGAGATCGCATAGTTGGACCCTGAGTCCCTAGCCTGAAAACACAGCATTTGAAAAAAAAAACATGAACATAGAGTATTAACGTACAACCGTCATGAACGACTACGTTATAACAAGTTAATGATGTAGCCAAAAAGTACAAAATAACACAATTCAACGACGAAACTTGAACTTTGTATTAGATTTAAACTCCATGATCAATTATTATTAATCACCAAATATAT
>BQNB010108412.1:0-22957 GCA_026074375.1 Tanacetum coccineum
ACAAACAAAGAGAAAAGTTTGGAAACCAACAGGAAAGATGTTTACAACTATTGGATATATTTGGAGACCTACTAGTCGGACCTTCACTATCACTACTGAAGCACCCCTTAGGAAACCAGTTGTTCTAGATAATGAAACATCTAAACCTGCTATAACATTGGTCTATTCACGAAAACCTAAGAAACATCTGTAGCTCGCTCTCTATAGCAAAATGGTGTCGTTGAAAGACATAATCGTACGCTAATTGAAGTTGCTCGCATAATGTTGATTTATGTAAAAGCTACGCTATTTCTATGGGCTGTAGTAGTGGCTACCGCATGCTACACCCAAAATCGTTCCATCATACGCCTTCGTCACGGCAAAACACCATATGAGCTTTTACATGACAAACTTCCCGACTTATCTTTCTTCCATTTATTCAGAAGGTCAAGCCACAAAGACTGTCATGGACCCAGTGACGCTATGCACAACCCTCCCTAGCCACTCAAGGTCTCTCAAAAGACTCTTGTTTCATTTTTCACAGAGATTACACGCATTTCTATCGACTTTCTCACTCCGAGTTAGTTGATATTGAAAAGGTGGCAGTCTGCTCCAGCCTCCGATCACTAAATTCAAAGTGCACTATTGAGTCTAGAGCCAAAAGAGATCATCCACTACAAAAAAACGCCATCTAGTGACACACAAAAAGTGCCACTATATAAAAAATAAGTGCCACTAAAGGCTGGTGTGGGAATTAGTGGCAAAAAAATAAGTGTCACTAAGCGCGCTGCTACTAAAAGGTTTTTGTGGCACTTTTTGTTGTGTTGTTGTAGCCATTCTGGGCTTTAGTGACATTTTATTTTGTGTTGCTAATGTCTTTCATAGATATAGTGACACTTAGTTTGAGTCATTTTTCAATACCCGGCAAGATCAGTTGCTTGTTTTAATGGCAAATATTTTATACCATGGAAACACTTCACATCACAAATTTTCTCCCAAAGTAACACTTATGCATTTCTGGAAAGCTTATTATATAGATTATCAAATTACTTTCAACAATAACAAAAAAAATTTGGTAAAGAAAAAAAAACAAATGATAACGTCATTTTTATTAATTCAGATAGGATTACATTTATGATACACCAAGGTTCTTCAATATATACAAGACATAAATACATAACAAAATTGCATTAGTCGATTAACAGGTATTCTCGAAACATGTCCAAAGATAAGCCTATATATCTCATCAGAAATCTAAAGCTACCAAGTAAGTACCAATTTCATCCAAGGCTATAAACCTAGATTCTTGTATCTCCCGACTCATCAACTGTAACATAAATGAAGAAAGAACGCAAGTTATTAGAATCTAAGATTAAGGTATCCACAAACATCTATGCCATCATAATTCTCACTGTTTGAAATGATAAGCTGAAGAGATGACAACATTTCTTATATAAACTATGCAAACTGTTGATTAAAATAACATATTAAGTGTTCAAGAGAAAGCGTACGTACCTTTAAAAGACGGAAGACGGGTTCAAACGCAACTAATTTGTTGGGGATACACAAGTACAGAAAAAGTGCATAAGAGCAAACTTAGGAGACTAATTACAATTCGTAGATAAGTTATCATGAGTCTGTAACTAGAAAAGGAAAAAAAATGATCACCACAAGTTAAGGTATCGCAAACGGATATGTAAAATACCATTACGACATCAACATATGTAAATTTAAGTGCTAACCAGATCAAATCGAAAAACATATTACCATTACATGAGCAAATTTATCGTAAACAAACATCCATTGTTACAAGTGCGGCGGTATCTTGGTATATTTCTCTTAGTACCAGCACAAATATTTTTGCACTGCCTATTGATAACATAGTTGTACAAACTTAGTGATCTCTAAGGAATATAAATAGCTTATTACTGTTTAGAATCAAAACACTATCAATTTCAAAGAAGTTTTCTCACTAATCGAATTGTAGTTTACATCTTTATGAGTGTGCCTTGTGATCAACTTTTCCAATACCACAGATCTATCACAGAAAGGCATATGGACCGAAATAAAATAAGTTAGTGAGTAACTAACTGTTAACAAAATGCTCATGTAATCTCAACCATTAACTTTTTTTTTATTAAAGAGAAACATAAAAATAACGGTACGACACTTTGGATTTAAGAAATTCTATATAACGTTACCAAACAGTTGGTTACAATCACACATAAAATAATGACATGATAAACATATTCTAATATATAAAAATTAGGTCTTATAAAAAGATGTAGATCTCAGAAAAGTAATTCGAAATACATAAGTTTAGGTTAACTTACAAGTTCTACAAGATTATGTGATCAAGAGATGAACCGCGATTGATTACCTACAAAAAAATGGATCACAAAATTATTAATGAATAAAAGATGCGCATATAGGGAAATCAATCGAGAATTTGAAGGGAATATTTTGCCGATTAGAGACATATATTAGGGCAAATCAAATGAACGGGGGAGTTAGGGAAATGTGAAATAAAAAGGCGGCCTATTTTTTATGTGGAGAAATTAGTGGCAGAATTGGGGGAATATAAATATCGTCATAAAACTTTGGTGATACAATAAACATAAGTGCCACAAATTTTTACCAAATTTACTAACATATTGTTTGTTTTGCCACTAAAACGTCTACACATGAGTGGCAAATGCCGTAAAGTGCCACTAAAACTATAAATTCTTTTGTGGCACATATCATTTGTCGCTAAAACACAATCTATAGTGGCACATTCAGATGTGTCATTAAAAATGTGTGCCACTAAATGGCAATTTTTTTGTAGTGATCCATAAATCTCATTAGGACACTTGTCAAATTAAGCTTGCTAAATCACACAATGTGAATAACAAGATATATACTAAGAGTCCTACGCATTATCCTTGTGATTTTGCCAGAACATCCAAGTGATTTCATTCACAATGAAGATGGAAATCCTGCTTGAGCCAACATCAAACAAGCTCATGGTAGGTGACTTGTGCGATTCCTTTTGAATCAAACTTGTGACATCTGGAAAGAAATGATGGTGCGATTCTATAAGAATTAAACTTGTTCCAGGTTATGAATTAACGATTGATGATGAATTTTGAAATGATTAACACTCTCGATGTGTCACAAAACCACTTTAGCAAGTGACACGTCGATTGATTTTCAAATTAATTTTTTACTTCAATCGGTGAGATAGTAACTCGCTGGTTTACTCTTATCGTGTTGTCTGCTTTGAGACGTTCTGATAATGAGAACATGCTGAGTTTGATGAATCTAATACACATGTGTTAGAAAGATTCTATACTTTAGCTGGAAATCCTGTCAAGGAGATTCTTCTTAAATTGAATCTACCTGATCACAGGTCGATCCTTACGGATTTGAAGGTTACTCCAACCAAACACGGGCGAATGACAAAGCCATATTCGTCTCCTCGCTTTATTACTAACTGTTTTATTACAGGAAACTTAAAGATGGTGGTGAAGGTACCTGTTTCCCGCTGACTCACAAGATTCATAGCTACATGCTCATACCAACCGACAAACATAAAGACATCATGAAAGCTCAAGTACATGTTTCAAGACTTCCGCTACTCTGATACCGTACGTCTTTCTTGAAGTGACAAAGTATTAAAGTCAAAGAATTTCAAAGAAGTTTTTGTCACTCTGATACCGAACGTCTTTCTCGAAGTGACGAAGTGTTAAAGTTAAAGAATTTCAAGAAAGATGCAACATTAAAGCTTTTCAAGTCAACAAATCAAGAAAGGTATGAGCATGTCGGTCCAGAAGTCACAAGTTCACAAGATGGCAAAGTCACAAGATGGCGAAACGAGATTATGCTTGGTTGATGATCTCAAAGTGTTCAAGATCACAATTTCACTTACAAGTCAAGATAAAGGAACAAGCTCGTGCCTAAAGTCAAAAGACACTACAACATATTCACAAGATAAAAGACATGAAGTTTACGAGCTGAAGACTAAAGATAAAGCATAGTATGCTAGGATTAAATTTTTGTAAATTGGAGTGACCTCCCTTAGGGGGAGATTGTTAGGATCAAGAAAAGTCTCGGTCACTTCCAATATTAACTAGTCAAAGCCCGTAGTTAGTTAATGTTTAGTATGATAAGCTAATATGGCCCAAAGGCCCATGGAAAGCCTCCCAAGGCCCATGGCCGACCAATATTGTAGTATAAATACCCTCTCCATGCCTTGGAGAGGGTGTTGGTTGGTTTTGTATTCTCATTTCACTTATGAATTACATGTTTCTTACTTTCTCTCTCTAGAATACATCCTTCCTTCCACTCTTTCTCACTAAGTTTCTTCCTATCTCATTTTAAAGATTACTTGTATTCTTTAATAGTTGTGGTTTTGGTTATGCTAAAAGTTGGATGGTAGAAATTACAACCGTCTTTTATTGTTGTTTGGCCAATTCAGTGCCCAATGATCTTTCACTTTGGATTTAAATAGAAAAATATACTATGTGTTAGATATCCTTGAACATCACTCAGGTCACTGAATAAATAATCATTCAATGAGTTACCTTCAAGTGCTCAACCTGACTCTAAGAAGAAAGACTCAATCATTCAGTGAGGTGGCACTCAGTAAATGAAGTCCCTAAGCCAAAGAAGAAGGTGATGGATTTAGTAAGTTGTGGCAATAAGCTCACTAAACCCCACACGATCTCCTCAGATACAATGAAGACTTAGAGACTAAAGAATGGGCAGAATAAGTTTAAAGGGATAAAATCAAGTACTTATCCCCTTAAGTCAAACTATCCTGAATATGATATAAAAACAAGGTCAGTGTCATCACTGACCTTGGAAAGTGTGTTGTCTGCTTACCTAGATTAGAATGTGTAATAGAGAGAAGTGTACGAATGTACTTGTCCAATCAACTTGAAGACACACACTTGTTGGGAATTAAGGGCTTTTATAAGTTTCTACTGCTGGTTTAACTTAGTACTGCCAAGAGAAGACTTAGTACTGCCAAGCTAAGTTAGTACTGCTAGTGTTATAGTTAGTACTGCCAGTACAAAATATTAGTACTGTTAGTTTATTAGTATTGTTAGTTATAATAGTTAGTACTGTTAGTTATATAGTTAGTACTGCTAAAGTGATATGCATGAGATATATTAGGAATAGATATGCATTGATCACTTGACGCGTTTTGTAAGCCCATTAGGGTTTCCTTGGTGTATAAAAGGAACCCTATGGCATAGATCTAGATATCAAGTTTTATATAGTTTTCATAGCAAATATAGTTAGTATTCATAGTTTCAAGGTTATTCTGTAACTTTGATTGTGTTTAATATATTGAAAGTTTAGCAAGATCTTGTTTTACTGTTTCATTGTTCTTCTTAGTATTACAAGCTAGATTCCGCATAGTTTGTAGTATTTACAATCTTAGTTTCTACTATAGTTGTTTTGGATCTATCCAACACAACTAAGCTTTAACAAGCTAAGTAAGATCTGTTCAAAAGGGATCAACAAGTGGTATCAGAGCTTGTTGAGAAACTTTGAATAAGAAGAACACTATAATAATCAAGCAATCATCCAATGTAAAAGGTCCATTATACCCCTAGATCTGGAGCTCTTATTAGTTGAATACCTGAAATGATGAATATGCCCCCCCAACGCACTTTGACCTTTATGAACCAGACGTAGCATCTCATTTGGAGTGTTAGATTTTTAGGATTTATTTTTCACATAGTAGTTTAATTTAGTTAGGAGTATGAGTAGATTTAGAATAGATTTAGCTTATTAGTTTGCTTATTGTAAAAGCTTTTATAGCTTATCTAGCTTATTGTAATCAACTATTTTTAGCTTATGAATGAAGATGCTTTTTATTAATGTTTGTTTTTATTAATGCTTATTATTTCTTTTTGCTTATTTTCTTATGCTTATTCTTCTACTCCTTTTCTTTTTGCTTATTTCCAAATAAGCTCATGCTTATAGCTTATTTTTGGATCCGATCTTTTAAGCTTATATTCTAATAAGCTACTTCCATAGCTTATTTAGACTAGCTTATTTTATAGTGTTTTCGATTTAAAGCTTTTCGAGTTAGCTTATTCTAGCTTATTTTCGATTGCTTATTTTTCTAGCTTAATGTTTTTATCTTATTTTTCCAAAACCTTTTAATTTAGTTTTTTTAGTCTTATTGAAATAGCTTAATAATTTAGATCTACTAGCTTTTAGCTTTTCTATTTCAAAATACTTAATATTTTGGAATTAAGCTTTTAGCTTATAGCTTAGTTATCCTAATCTCTTGTCTTATCTCTTATTTCATCCTTCCATCATCTAAGGCCGGAGCTTAAGGGTCTTATAAGGTTGATAAATAGATAAAGTTTTGATCTTTTTTGGTTTTTATAGAAGTAATTAGTAAATAAATTTGACACATTTACTTGCTAATTAGTGAAGTAGAAGCTTAAAAGTGATAAGCTTATTTGTTTATTAAGTTTGTAAGATCGGGTGGTTTTATATCATTTTAGTTCTTCATTCGGTTTCAACTTCTTTCTCTTTTTTTTATCTTATTAGTGTAGTTTAATCTTGCTTAAAATGTTTATGCTTGCTTATTTGTTGATTAAAATGCTTAGTGAGTAGATTTTATTATATGCTTGTTGAGTAAGTTGGTGAATAGTTAATTAAGTATGGAGTTTAATAAGTGACTAGTGATTAATAATTTGTAAAATTTATTTAGTTTAGTGTTTTATTTAGTTGAGCGGGCAAAAGCCGTAATATTAAGTAGACATTAAACTAGTAAATAATATCTCAATAAAAAGTTGTTTTTTCAATATTAAGCCAACGTTTCGAGGAAACGATTATTTAGACGCATATTAACATCGTCATTAAGATCTAAAACTTCACACTTAAGAATCCTTTTACTTGACAAGCATATTTTTTCTTTATATTTTTTTCATCGTATTAGCTTGCTTGTTAATTAGTATAATCTAGTTTATCGCTATCTTTAGTTTTAATTAAAAACTAAAAATTAAAAGATATTCAAGCATTAAATTGGGAACATTTTTGTGAATTTCAAATTCATCTCTCGTTGGGACACGACATCCGAAGGGTTATCTATTACTTTTCCTAAAGTAATTTTAATCCGACGTGATTACTATATATTATATTACAAGACTAGTCTTTCGGGACGAATCATCTATATAGTTTTAATAGTTGCGATGTACGCACTATTTGATCGTACTTTATTGTATAGTAATCGAGCGACATAAAGTATACCCAGTGATGCAAATGCACAACCCCTCCTAACCACTCAAGTACTTCTCAAAAAGTATTTGTTTCATTCTCACGGAGATTAAATGCATAATCTAATGCTGTCAAACTCGCGAGTTTACACGTAAGATCGTACGATCTTACGTGTCCGCCTGATAAAATCGTGTAGGATCGGTGTAGGATCGCATCAGAGGTAGGATCGCAAGTAGGATCGTAAACTAGCGCGTAAGATCGTAGGATCGTGTGTCGATACGAGTTTACCAAATTACCAAGTTACTAAGTTATTGACTTACATACTTACTAGCCTATTACTTTTTTTAGGCCCAAAAAAGAACAATATGGGTCCGCTGATCTCAGTAACAAGTATTGACGTTTCATTCCTAGATTTTCTAATCAATAAACCTAATTATCTACTTTTCCCAAATTGAAATTACATGAAACAAATTAGGGTTCTTCTTCTCATGTTCTACTTACCTTAAGCAAAAAATTTCTTACAGGTAATTGTTGTTTTTTCTTTTACCTTTTCATAGTTTTAACTATTAACCTTTAAGTTTTAATTCAGATAGCTTAATTTTAGTGATACTAGTTAAGCACTTTGTTTTGAGACGTTTATTACGCATGTTATGTAATTTTATTATGCTAAATCGTGAATGTAGCGATTGAAACTTGACTTTTTTGTGTTTTACTTTTACTTTGGTATTTTAAATTTGAACTTTGACATTTTCAAGAGGATATTATATAAATTTATATTTGATGATGAGTAGAAATAAAAATAGTTTAACTCGTTTATTCATTGCTTACAGAATATGATAAATTGGTAGGATCTTACGATCTCGATCCGATCTTACGATATCGATCTTGCAAAGACAAAAACGATCCTAGGTGGGATCGCGATCTTGACAGCCTTGGTTAGTGAGTAATATTTTGTGGAAATAGGTCAGAGTCATGCTCGCTCATTAGAGATGCCTTTTTTTCTATCAAACAGTATTTGTGGGCCCGCTTCAGCATTCAGCGCTGGACTATCCATAAGCGCAAAATCATCACCCCTTAGATATTGTAACATAAAAATGGTAGCAATAAAGGTAAGAGTGTTAGATAATGAAAGTGACTCGTGGTATTTTTATGCATATTATTTGATCGTTCTTTATAATGACACTAAAATAGGAATATTAAATTTTAATAGACCCTAAGCTCATATGTGGGGCTGAGTCGACTAATCTTTATCATCTAATACTCTCTCGCAGTTTGAGCGGCGAAATCGTGAAACCTCGGACTGGAGCAGAAAACAAAATAAAACATTAAAGCAATAACATCCGACAGCAAGCGGAGACTGATCTTCAAACAGAAAGTCACGAACTGATAACCCAATGTATCATACGGGATAAACCAAAGTATCCCGAACCAGGATAAACCAAAGTATCCTCTTTTTCATACGGGATAAACCAAAGTATTTCGAACCAAGATAAACCAAAGTATCCTCTTTCATACGGGATAAACCAAAGTATCCTGAACCAGGATAAACCAAAGGTTTTTTTTTATCAAACACCAAGACGTCGGCATGAACCAAAACCAAAAATAAAGAAAATAAAAAAGAGATATAGCATCACACATTCACACATGCCAGTGTTTGAGGCTTTGATGACAAAAAAAAGAAAGCAGAAAACCAAAATGTTTGGATAAAAATATACAGCAGCAATTGGATGCTCTAAATGAACTTTTTTTTAAAGGATAAAGGGTGGCGGCTAAGGTTTGATGGGGTGGTTTAGGGGAGGCGGCTCAACGTAGCCACCAGGTCTGAGGATCAGACCCGCTCCGATACCATGTTAGACAATGAAAGAAACCCCGTGGGCATTATGCATATTATTGATGACTATTTATAATGACAATTACATATACACTATTAAACCCTAATGGATCCTAAACCTACATGCGAGCTTGGGCCGACTAATCTTTGTCATCTAATAAAGAGAGCCCATTGTTCTGCAGATGCAACATACACAGATACTTTTTTTTCTTTCACAAAATACCGCACAAGCTATATCTTTGTTGAGATGACAGGTAAACTCTCGACTTTAAACTGTCCCTAGAGATTAACATACATATATATCGATCTTATTGGATAACAAACAATTTTGTTTTAAGACGTTAAATACGTACAGTTCAATCGTTGTTAACACCATTTAACAAGTGGGAAAATTAAAACAGCATTTGTATTATACATTTTCATATCATGCAAACAGAATTCTGGGCTTCACAATTAAACTTAAGCCACTAAAAAAACTCACGTACGATTATAAGTACTATACACAGTTCATCATACGAGCTTTTACTTAGGAAGATGCGTGCAAAATTGTGTTCTCTAAATAACTAAACTTTGCAAAAATTCCAACAAGCGGTGCTGTGTTATACGTACATGCTTCCGTTTGCATGAAATTTCCTCTCCTGTCATTGAACTCGTCGTTATGGTTCGGCCCACCGACCAATGCCCCAACCACGACGTTTGGGTTCGGGTCACTTGACCCATACCAACTGTCATACCCTTGAGTACACCCAATGAAACCTTTGTTCTCTCTGTATGACACAATTGATGCACCTCTATGGTGTACCCTTGTAGGAAACCTTGGGCCAAAGCCTACTAAATAGCTCATATTCATTGGATTAGAGCCCAAAATGTAGTCCACTTGAGATTTTGAGAATTGAAGAAGCTCTTGAGGAGTTACCTCTCCTCCATGGCATTTGAGATATTTACGGTTCGATTTTGTTAGTAAATCCGAGTATACGCTTGTCAAAAATGACCCTGAAGAAACATATTGCATGTTGTTCCATTGTCGAATGTATATGAGGCCGCCAGGGGTTAAAGCGGCATTGTTCTTAGTACCATTGTTTTTCTTTAGACATCCGCATATGTAGTGCTCTGCTTTTGATTGGTATTGTTTTAGTATGTCCTTGTGCTTCATGTTCTTTTCTTCGGCAAGCAACTGCATATATAAGGCACAGCCAAAATGTCAAAAAAGTACATGTTCGGACTAAAAAGTTATAATCATAGTCGAATTATGATAATCAATATTTGAAGTCGTCTTTCCTTTTTCAACATGAAAATTTCATTCCAATCATGTAAAAAAACAAAAGCAAAGTAATCATTCCCTAAAACTACTGCTTACCATATGGCTTTGTCTATTAAAGGGTCCACTTTCACTTCAATCGAAATTATTTGACAAATGTGGTTGGTTTTAACTTAAAGCTAATCAATATAACCAATCCAGGATGTCTAGATTGCTAGTGATGCCAAATTTGTAGTATTTTCCTCTGTTTCTCGACATGGTATTTTTTTTTCTCTAAAAAATCTTTTATGTGGTGTCGAGTTCGACACATATCAAACTGAGCATTGTGAGTTTCTTCCAAAGCCCACCACCAGGGACGGAACTTGACAAGTATTATTGGAGGGGCCAAACTATAATGTATTTGTTTTAGGGGTGCCAATTTACATTTTCTTTTGACATTTGTACTAATAATGCTTAGCAATACAAAGTATAAGGATTAAAAATGTACTTGCGGCTGAAAATTTTGAGGGGGCCGGAACCCCTCCCAATCCCAATTAAGTTCCGTCCTTGCCCACCACTATGAATGTTTGCCATTTATATTACTGGAATTCTCTAATAATTTTATTTTTGAACTAAGATTGATAATGATATGGACATAATTAACCTTTATCTTACAGGAATATACTATTATTTATAACTATCAAAAACAGCATTTATAACAGAATGTACATTATGATGAAATCATAAAAACCAAGATCCCACAGACCCCATTTGGGAGGCCCATACTTTAAATTTGTGAACCCGCCTCCCTTATTTGAAGTTTAACTTTATATCAATGAGCTTTAACCATTGTCATCCAACTTACAAGTTAACTTTGTGTATGCACCATCTAAACACTGTTAACCGGACAAATTGACAATTATCTATTAAGCATTAATTGTCTAATTGACAATCATCTATCAAGCATTAGTTGTCTAATTGACAATTATCTATCATGCATTAGTTATCCAGTTGTCAATGTCTATCTGTATATTCATTCTTGTACCCCCTATATATTGTATCAAATGAATAATGGAAGACACACAGTTTCACCTTCTTTCAAACACAACATTTGACTTTAAGTTTAGCAGATAAAAATGGTAATTAGTATATATAAATGTATTTGCAATCTGTTCTGTTCCTTAAGATAGTAGTTACAATTTGGTAAAAGAGATTGAGATGATAAACTTAACAAAAGGATGTTGGGTCTCAACATTTCTTTGACATTTGGTATTGATGAAAAAGAATTGCTGTTGATGAAAAGAATTGGTGTTGGGATGAAAAAGGTAAGTGAAAAGTTAAAGAGGTGAAGTTAGAAGCTTAGCCACCCTCTACCACATTTCTTTGACATTTAATTCTAAACCCGAAAACCCTAGCAAACCCGTTACACCCTTAAACTAGTTCATAGTTTTCAGAAATCTGATCCGTTGATAAAACATAGGATCTGGGAAAAATCAATAGGCTTTGGGTATTCAGTGAAAATACTAGGTTGTAGCCCTATGTCTTGTGATCATTTTGCCGGTTGACTCAACCCGATTCGACGTCGGATGAATTAGTTATAGCCGAAATGGCAAAGGTGCGCAGATTCTGCACACCTGTAGTAAACGGCTATTATCTCTAGATTTTTGTATAAGTACCCCTAAATATTAAAACAAAAGTGTGGAGGACTCAAATATCGAACCATGATCACTAGTTTAGCTTCATCAGAGTTATATTTCCTAAATGGCAACCATGTTTACCGAGACTGATGTTTGCTGTCCAAAGAACGACATGTCTAACTAAATAAATACCTAAGCTCCCTCCAGGCTCACCACCACCTCATCACCCATGACCTCCCACACATCACCATCACTACAGCACTTAACAAGAACCATCCATCACCACCCTATAAGCCCTATACCTACTTGTCCTTCTTGTGGCCAAAACCTCCAACACCCCACACCTTGCAAATCTACACTTCTAGCTCACAATACTCATCTCTAGGCATCCTTAGTCATCTATCTACAGATCTTGACTAGCCCTAGATATTTTCTTCACATAAACTTGGGCACCAAGGGTCTTGTACCCCTATAAATACATGAACCAAAGCACCCTTTCAAATCTTCCCACACATCTCATCTCACACCCTCAAATGGAATTCTAACCCTTCCATAGTAGCAATAGAAGATCAAGATAAGTCCCTAAGCTTCAAATAGAAGCTAAGAAGCAAGAAAAACGAAGCCTTGAAGTCGTTTCTAGGCGTACGAACCCAAAAAACCCATTTTGACCCATTTTAGCTCAAGTAAGCCTAAGATCTTGTTCCATAAGCTTATATTCTATACAATAATGTTCATAATACTCTTAAGATCATGTATGAACTCTTGTTTGAAGCTTTGAATCCTCAAACCCATGTGTTTTTAATAAAAAACCCTAAAAATGACCCGTTTTGATTTTCTAGCTAACGAATCCTTTTTCTAAACTTTTGTTACGTTAGAACATCTTATTTTTGCTTATTCTAATAAGCTATAACCTGCAAATATCATTTGGAATCATAAAATAAGCTTGCATGGCTTTTTGGACTTGTTTTGCAAAAGTTTCCATGCATAGGGGTATATATCGTAACTTTCTGAAATTTATAACTAAAGGGGCTGAAAATGTCATTATTCTAAAGTTATAACTATAAGGACCTATTTTGCCAAGTTTCAAAGTTAAAGGTTTAAATTATATATACTTATATATAAAGGACTAAACTTGTAAAAGTTTATAAACCAAGGGTATATACTGTCATTTTTGTATTCTTAAAATTATAAAATATAATATTTTTATACAAATTATAAAAGTATATATCAATATTATAAGACTCGATTATGTTAAAACCCGACACATTTGTCATTATTAATCAACGATCGACGCATTTTCAATCAATTACGTTATATATTTAATGTAACTTATCATCGACTAGCTTTTGAAGAAACTTAAAATCTTATCGTATCACGTTACTAGAGAGCTTCATATAAGGGATTTCATTTGGGTATACGTTTTGACCAGTTTGCTGGATTTACGATTTAAAGTGTCCTGGCTCCTCAAACGTTTACTACATGACTTCTGAATTATGATGGCCCGAACAGTGATACAATATTTCCATAAATTGATAAATCAAAGACATACATTAAACATCATGAAGTTTTGAAACATAAAACATCACACTAAGACTTGACATATTACCCAGGTTGCGTGACGAAGCCGTTACTTTCATTTCATATATTTTTTCCATCAATCAGATTTCCCTGTACTGTTAAGGTGAGTTCATAGTCTCGTATTCAATCTTTTAAATGTTTCATAAACCCGTGAGGGGGATACATGCTATAAACCATAAATGCAAGTATTTTTCTGTACGCTATCCTGATACATTATTGCCTAAGTCCCTACTTTTGCCATTAAGTCCCCACTATCATGAACCGTTAATTACTTATCGGGGTAAGCGCGAATGCTGTGAATAGATATATTTGGGACTGGACTCCCCGTTGGTGTACCTATACTGTCAGTAACCAATAGCACACATTTGAATAACTTTGTGGGTGTTTTGGCAAAGACACCAGTTGGGGCAATTATTTGTGGTTATTGATTAACCTAAGGCTTCGGTGTCGTGAGCTTAGGGCAATAATACTATTTTTCATGATAATTGTATGTGTTGCAATTATTACAAACTATGGGTGTATAACAACATAACCCACTATTAAGCTTGTATTCAAAACTGTTTACTTTAAACCTATGAATTTCACTCAACCTTTGTGTTGACTTTTTAGCATGTTTATCTCAAGTAACTGAACATCTTAAGGCACGGAGTGGCATAGACTTGAAGGTGGCTAAACTGTTATCATTCAAACTTTATGTTTTCATGTAGATTTTGGGACCTCTATTTGTAAAAACTCTGATGAAATAATGAATGATAACTTATCTTTTAAAAATGTTTCTTTCGAGTTGTTTTCTATGATTATGACTGTTGTACTATGAAATAATACCCCAGATTAGCTTCCGCTACTATATGTCAAAAATAGGGGTGTTATACATTGTCACCCTTAAACCAATCGTTACTCCCAAAACACCTTAGCCCACCTTGTATGTACTCGCTTTTAGTACATTATTGTGTTTAACCCAAGTTAATTATTTGAGTACACGGTTGCTAAGTCCTTATCCTTGTAAATAGTTTTTTGGGACGATTGAGATTCATGGTAGTATATATTTCACGGAAGAATAGGGAAGAAAAGTCAAGTCAATACCCCCGTATATTTGTTAGATGATCTCCATGTTATTTCGATCCACCTCAAATTGAGTCATTAGTTAGATTGTAAATATCGAGCATGAAAAAGCTCAAGTGTAAGGGTACGTGTTATAAACCCCATGTTATGATGTATTATGTTATTCAAAAAAAAGAAAAAAAAAGAGATTGATGTAGAGTTGTGTAGAGTTTGTATATCGTCGTTCGAGTCTTGGCTAAGCAACCAAACCAGCGTGTATTCGTGTAAATAATTAGCTGACCCTTCCACTCCAAATTCCACCCAAAGTCACCACCCAAATGTATCCCATCCATTTCTGTTTCTATTATATGGCAATGTTCTTCTTACACCTACAATGCCCCTACAACACCTGTGTATAAGTACCTTCTCTTAAATACGTAAATGAATATTATGCTTACTGACCTAGCTGGAGGTTATGATCCTTTTAACCTAAGCATATGTTAATTTATATGCTATGACAGGTAAAGTGTTGGATTTATTTCCGTTCCTCCGGAAACCTTTCCCCTTATCGATATAAATTCATAATACCCCATAGTGACAGAGCGAGATCCCCAAACACTTATGTGAGGTGCTAGTATATACTTTCCGTGCTTTTAATTACAAGGTCTAGAAGGTTATGTTGTAAAATACTTTTAAAGAGTAGGTAAAATGACACCGTAAAATATTTTTAAATAGTAGGTAAAATGACCCCTTGTCTAGTTAGAAAAGCCTATTTGCTTGAGGACAAGCAAATCCCAAGTGTAGGGGTATTTGATGATGTGCCATTTTATACACTTTTTCAGGGTCGTTTAACCCCCTAAATCGTGTGTTTATGCCTAAAATAGGTACTTAATCGTACATTTTCAGGTATTTCACATTTGGAAAAATTACATGTGACTTGGGCTCATTTAGAGAAGAAACGGACAAGACTACGGACCTACACCAACATTGCTCAAGAATTTCTCTACAGTGGCTGGAGACGGCGTCACCAATATAACGTGACGCCGTCACAACGAAGACCAAGACGGCGTCACTGGATCTCACGACGGCGTCAGAGTACACGACCCAGCCCATTATCTAGAATATTCTCTTTCATGACGGCGTCATGATTAAAACGCGACGCCGTCGCAGCGATTTTCCTATATATACAAACCCGAAATTAGGGTTTTGGGTGTGTAACTTTAGAATAAAAAGAGGGTACGAACCCTAGTTCGTTTAGCAGCTGTTAGGGACGATTTTAGGGCCTAAAAACCCTATTGTACTTCCTCCAACTCATGTTTTAATCAAGTAAGGTTTATTTAATCATTCAATATGTCTATGTGTTGTTTGATTCATCTATGTTCTTGCTTTATCTTTAACATGCTTGGCTAAACCTCCTATTGTGTTTATTTATGATTGTATGAAACCTAGAATGTAGATCTTAGTGGTGTTGCTTCTTGTGATGGATGTGCATGTTAGGTCTTAGAAAACCAGCTTTTGTCTGCATCGTTGTTGATATGTCTAGGAAAACATGATTGTGTAGAAAGGATACCATC
Organism: Tanacetum coccineum; assembly: GCA_026074375.1. Lineage (NCBI taxonomy): Eukaryota > Viridiplantae > Streptophyta > Magnoliopsida > Asterales > Asteraceae > Tanacetum > Tanacetum coccineum. The sequence goes on from BQNB010108412.1 coordinate 16,105, forward strand.
GGGTAACAGTCTTCATACTACCTTGCCCCTTATATGGTTGATCCGCTCTTAATATATTTCAAATGCATTTAATATACTCTTAGGGGCCCTATAATAGTCTTCATACTACCTTACTTGTGCGTTGCCTTAACGGAATATTAAATAGACGGCTGGTTCGTGTAGTTCATTCATGACTTAGGAAATAAGTACATAGATCATCACAAGTGTGACAAAGAGACAACACTAGGAGAAGCAATCTAGGGAGTAATGCATTATTAAATAAACACAGTCTTTTATTATATTTTACCTGCTTTTATAAAATATAAAAACACAAAAAGAATCTTCCCTCAACCCTTAGAATTCTGTTAGACCGTGATCAAGCCTTCCCAACCTATTCCCCTAGAGAACGATAACAACCCCCGAGTCTTGCCTATACTACTACTACAACGGTTAGGTACTCTGCCTAGGGAGTTGTAAAACTTCGTGTAAAAGTATTACGACGACCGCATCACCCAGACTCTTAGCCTACGCCCAAACAACACCGAAGTTGTAGCACTTTAAATACGTAGGACTAGACCCAGTTGAATGATAGGTCGCATACTTGAGCACGTAAACAAGTATCATGTGATAAACATAATCAATAATTAAACGATAAATTAAGAAATCGAGATATAAACAAAACCAAATATTCAGATCTTTATAATAATGGCTAATACCCGAAGGTATTAGCCTTCAAACATCATAATTAATACAAGAGTAATGGCTTAGCCAAGGTAAACTAACCGAGTTAATGAATGATACCAAAAACTGAACGATTACAAAAGTATAAGAAATTACACGTTGCCTCCTATGGACTGGAATGCGTTACAAGACCTCTTCTGCTTTTTTTCTCATTTGAAAATCGACTTTTGTGGTTTAGGTATCGAGAATATGATTTAGCACACTTAAAACTCGTTTTTGAGTTTTGTATTTATAGGGTATGAAGTCGATTTTGATACGGCGTATCCAAGGTGTTGGATACGACGTATTGAGAGTTTCTTGGAGTAGGGACCACGTTTGAGATCTTCCAGAATATTTTATTCCCATATAGCTTGCATACGGCGTATTGGCTTTCCTGGATACGGCGTATTGGTCTTGTGTCCTTCGTGGTCTTTGGTGAGTGCAGGCACAGATACGCCGTATCTTCCTTGATGGATACGGCGTATTGGTTGTCAGAACAGTAATCTTCAAAATATCTTTGTTTAAGCTCCAAAATGCGCGCCTTTTGCTAATATTCACCAAGTACTCCATAATTACTGCAATTATCAAATACAAACGATTAAGTAACAATTATTTGCAATAATTATACAAAATAGGTTAATTACATGGGATAAATGATGCTATAAAATAGACGTTATTTGATGTCAGCAAATATCCCCCCACTTGAATCCTACTTGTCCTCAAGTAGCCTTTAGAAGTTTATAAAAATGTATCCCTAAGGATATTTTCCGTTAAAGCATTTATTTGATCTATTGAAAGTACACAACCAAACACCTCACGAAATAAGAAGATGAAAACACTCAAATCACTCAACTAATTTATGTGGTAGCATGTAACTAATTCGCTCAATTGCTCGGTCGTGACGAGTATTCTATCATAAGCTTAGCAAGGATACACATCTCCACCGCTAAAGCTAAGGAGTAACAAGTTTATAAAGGTAAATATGAGTTTGTATGATAATGCTTAGGGTTAATCATTCTTCAATCTTTCACCAAAAGTACCACTCTAACAAGGCAGCTGAAGCACACATATTACTTGTACTTAACAGTGATTTTGTTTTTACGCTTAATTTAGGACTAGTGAAAAATCGGGGATGATGAATTTATCCGTCAGGACATCCATAGATTATTCTGTGGGCGCTTCTTATTCTATGATCCCAGTGTTGATAAAATAAAGGAAGTCAAACCTGATTAGTTTAAAAAAAATTAATTAGGATAAATATAAAAAATGGTGAAAACAGGACTTGTCGAAGCTATTGATTCTTTAGTTCCCCTTGACGTACACTTAGCTACTTTTCGAGGTTATTAGTCGAGGGGGATTGAGATTCTTGGTTTTCTTAAGTATTTACTTCATAACATTGCGTGAGGACACGATAATATCTTAGTATGGGGGATTTTGGTATGTGTGTAATTACACATACCTTTTACCTTTAAAATCGACCCTAAACGACCAAAAACGCACATAAATTACCATAAATATGCTTGTTTTTGTGTTTGTGCTGTGCAGGTACCCGATATTCACTAAAAGACAAAAATCAAAGCCAACCGGACAAAATCGAGCAAGGATTTGAAAAGAGCGCGAAAAACTGAGGGTAAGGGTACAAAAAGATTAAAAACGGAGCACAAACGAAAATTACTGGATCGACTCGACAACGTTTATGTATTTTATAAAGTCAAAACAAAGTCAAAGTCAACCTCGGGATACGTCGTTGGAAAAAGCATCGAAAACCGAACTCGAAAAACCAAAATGTTAAAAGTGGGCCCACCCGTACCCACCTAGTGGGCCCGGATCAGCCCACTTTATGAAACTAATAAGCCTTAAAACCCTTAAGCCCAAAGAAAAGCCCAATGGCTGTTATACTCAGTTAGCCCACAAGGACCATTCATGTGATGAACATATATAACCTGAGGGGCCAAACCTGTCATTTACCCAAACCCTTACCCTGAGTTATAAAAAAAACAGACACTGTACACCCATCTTCTTTTCCCGCCCAAGCTCAGACCTCCATTAAAGGTCACGGGACTCCTTTCATGCTTTTACCCTGCAACACCCATTATACTAGAGATAAAACCCTCACCTCACCTCTATTAACCCCCTCATCACATGATACATCCACGTTGGCAATCCATGGCACCATAACACACACCAAAGGCTGTGATGATTTGGTTAGGGCCCCAAGGCAAATTGAAGGGCTAGGATGGTTTTTGGTTTGCTCTCACCAAACAAACACAACAAACACAATGCAAAGAAGCTCAATTGCCTATAAAAAATAAGACAGAGAAGACCATGGGAGTTTTTTTAGTTTTTAATCTAGTGTAATTTAAAAATTTTAAATTTTAAGCTTATTAATGTAATTTTCAGTTTTAACTATATTTTTCAATGTTATAAGTTCACTTTCAGTTGTAAACTTTCAAAGTTAAATAAAATTCCAAGTTCTAAAATTCCTGTGTTAAGAAAATTGTACTGTTCTATTACTTATGTATGTATGGTTTTGAGCTAAAAGTGTGATAAGCTAATCCTGAAATAAGCTTATGGTCTGAATTGGTTGCCAGACAAGCTCTTTTGAGCTTTTGATAACTTCTGTCAAGCTTAGGACCAAGGGTAAACTCTTTTACTCTTATAGCTTTATTCACTGTTCACCTGCTTATTCAGTGTTTATAATTGTTTGTTTTCTGTTTGTTAGTGCTTATTTAGTTCTAATACAGCTTAGTATGCTTGTTTATGGTTTAGTTTTAGTTTAATTAAAGCTCATTTTGATTCTGTCATTTTTCCTAGTTAAAACTGTTCTATATAAAAGCTTATTAGAAAGTGCTTATTTTTCAGTATTTTGTGCTTATATGTCATTTAGAATAATTAAGTATCTTCTGTTTTAAATAATCCATGATGAGTTAAGACTGATGTAGTGTAAAAATTGAAAAATCATTTTAAAAGGGGTGTTTGGGACAATGACCAAAGTGGGTCAAAATGGGGTGTGCAATGGGTTGGGCAGCTAAGACTAGTTCCACTAGCTTAGTTAAGGTTTTAAAAGTAGTTTTATAAGCTTTTATAGTTTAAATCTCAAAAATTAAGACTTTTATAACTAATATTTAAGTCTGTGATAATTTTTGTCTTCTAGGTTTGCTTATTCTGATAATTAGCTTAAGGTAGTAATAAAGTCATATTTTCATAACCAATAGGAGTGTGATAGTGCATTGGAATTAAGTTTTTAATCTCTGCAAATGTTATTTGCACTTTTTGTAAAATCTGTCAAATACCCTAGCAGTTGATAAGTCCATTCTTTAAGCCATAAATTTAGTAAGCTATAGTTGTTTCTAGCTTCTGAAAACTCTTGCACAAGTTCATTAGTAACCAATCTCAATCAGTGTGAGCTTGTTTTTAAATTTAAAGCTTATTTGGACATCTGTTTTGAGGCCTGCAAAAAGCTTCTTTCAAAAACCAACACCTCCCCTGGTGCAAAAGCTTGTCTTTGAAGCCCTTTTTCTTGGCTTATTGTTTTTCAGTTATTCAAACAAAGTTTTTTAGGAACCCTACAAGCTGATAAGTAAGTGTCTTAAGCCATTAATCCTTAAAAGTTCATCCTGGTGCTTATTTATAAGCCCCAAGGTGCCCCATTTGCTATCTGGTTTAGCTAAGCTTTTCCATTTTTACTTATTAGCTTTCTAGTGCTCTCTTGTCTGTTTTCTTAGCTAAATTTCATTAATAAATGCTTATTAGGTTTATTGAAGTCTTTTTATTTGCTTATTTCAACCTGCATTTTGCTTATTTGTTTTTATTAAGTTGCCAGCATTAAAAGTGTAACTAACAGGACTAACTCTTAAGTTAATCCTGGTAAGTTCATAAGCCCTTTCTGGCTTATTTAGTAGCTTTTAATTGATTCTATTTGTTCTTACTTGCTTATTGTGTATGCTTATGTGCTTGTGATTGCTTATTTCCTGTTTTCTTTAGCTTAATTTGTCTAAAAATCCATAGGAAAAAGTCCCTTTGTGCCTCTTTGTATATTCAAGTTCTGTATAAACTAGCTTTTTATAGCTGCTTTTACCTAGCGTAATTTTAGTTCAAAATCCGATTTTTTGATTCTTGATTTATATAGATTTTAGGATAGGCTTTTAAGTTTTATAAGGCAATAAGCCATGGGTTTTTGTCTAAGGGCTTAAAATTAAGCCCAAAGTTGACTGTTTATCTGTTTTGCATACATAGTTTTGTGTCAGCTTGTTTATTTGCTTTTCAAGGCTTATTTTTCATTCCTTTGAGCTTATTTTAACCTGCATTTGCTTATTATGACTAGCTTAGCTAAAGTTTTTAGCTAGGTTGCTCTCTAAGTAGCTTTTCAAATCCAAAAAAGAAAAAGAATAAGCCATTAATCTTAAAAGCCCATCTGTCTGTTTGTTTTAGCTTTTTCAGGGCTTATTTGTAGCTTTTATAAAAAGTGTTTTTTTAAATGCTTATTTTCGTGTTTTATAAAGGTGTGTAAAAAAAATTGCAAAAACAAAAACTGTTGGGAAGGAGGGAAGCCCCAAGTGAGCTAGGGCTCGAACTCGGGACTTCTACCTCCCTCAACCAACAATTTTAACACAACACTCACTACCAACAGCGCCCTTGGGTCTTTTGCGTTAACCTTTGCACCAAAAATAACTACAAGGACGTTTTAGTATAATAAGCCTATAAGCTGTTTAGGCTTATTTACTGCTTATTTAAATAAGCTGCTGTCCCCGTTTTATTTTTCATAGGACTGTCATTCTTTAAGCTATTTTGTGTAATTTTTCTAGATTTTTTTATAAACATTTAGTATTTTTTATAATTTATTTTCATTAAAAGTTTAAAAAATTCATAAAAAATAAAATAATTATCAGAAAAATATAAACTTTTTTTTAAAAATTTTCTTTTTTCATATAGTTTCTAGGAAAAATATTTGTTTTTGTTTAGGGTCATTTTTCCAAAGTTTCATTTTTTAAAGAACGGGATTCGTCCCGGTTTTTCTTTTGACTCGTTTTTGGTCCAAACGAACTCCGTTTTTAGTCTAGTTTTTTTTAAACTTCGTTTTTAGTCAAGTAGAATCTATTTTAGCTTTAAAAATTGTTCTAGGGTTTAAATTGCAAAATTTAGGTTTTTAGCCCTCACGTTTTTACATTTTCGTCTACGTTTTAGATTTAAATCATTCTAACTTTAGTTTTTAGGTTTTTTTTTCTTTAATCGTTTTTGCATATTTAACTTTTAGAATTAGAAAACCAATCATAACCCTTTCTCATTCAAGCATATATCATCAATTCGTCATTCGATTTTCTATTCGAGCCTCGTTGGGACATAACGACCCGGGAATCATACTTCCGGACATATATATATATTGTAATTTGTGAACTCTTAACCAATCCTTGGCTAAAGGTAATTGGTTGAGTGTTTGCTTATATATTATATATATATTATTGATGAATCACCTGTCATAATTGCCAAATATTTGAGTGATGATGAGAAGACCGCTCTCATAAAGGTTCTTAAGTCCCGAAAGCAAGCAATTGCTTGGAAACTTTTTGATATTAAGGGTTTAACCCAGAATTTTGTTCTCATAAAATTCTAATGGAAGACGACTATGAACCAGCGGTCCAACATCAGAGAAGGGTTAATCCAAAGATCCATGATGTCATTAAAAAAGAGGTTGAAAAACTTCTTGACGCTGGATTGATCTACCCAATCTTAGATAGTCCTTGGGTTAGCCCAGTTCATTGTGGTTCTAAGAAAGGAGGGATGACTGTAGTAACCAATGATGATAACGAATTAGTACCTACAAGACTTGTCACATGATGGAGAGTATGCATAGATTATCGCAAGTTGAACGAAGCTACAAGAAAAGACCATTTCCCTTTACCATTCATGGATCAGATGCTTGAGAGACTAGCAGGAAATGAGTACTATTGTTTCCTCGACGGTTTCTTGGGTTATTTCCAAATTCCAATTGATCCAAATGACCAAGAAAAGACCACATTCACCTGCCCATACGGAACGTTTGCTTATCGTCGCATGCCTTTTGGTTTATGCAATGCGCCAGGCACGTTTCAAAGGTGTTTCCAGAGGTATATGATGGCTATTTTCCATGATATGATTGAAAAGACAATGGAAGTTT